>MJUU01055548.1:32270-47389 GCA_002080025.1 Modiolus philippinarum | reverse complement strand
AATCTTGTTTTGGACACACAACATATTTTTTGTCAACGCATTCGTCTTCAGAGTGATCTTTGATGCCACACTTTTAAGGGTAAGAGGAAAGGTTATATCTAAAATAAAACCCAATAAAATAATTTTTGTGTCTCCTGCTGTAAGCAGAGTCGACACATAGGGATTTCTATGTGTCGTCTTACGTCGCATTTGTAATATGAATTGGTGTGGTAAGAAATACATTCAAAGACAAAAGAAGCAGAGGATCAAGATGATTGACACAGACAATATTAGTATGAATATGATTTATAATATCAAAACGGATTATTGTAATATAGAATAAACCAATGAAGAAAACGGATTTGCTTTAACGTCAAAATATTTTATATCAGGAGTTTAAAAGAAGCTATCAATTCTACAGTTTGAATGAAAAAAGGTCAATCAGACATTGCTCACCATTTTTTACCCATATTAAAGTTTGGATAGAATTCCGAAAAATAACAGGTCTTTAAGTTTTATGAAATTTGCCAAAACCAGATTCAAACATTTTTGCAGTCTTACTATTGAAAACAATAACTGTTACTGTAAGGAATTGAAAAAGGTATGGTTGTTAGGTTGAATTCCCAAAAATACTGGTTTTAGGATTTTAGGAAATTTACCAAAACAAGAACAGAAGATTTTTGCAGTCTTTTTATTGAAAACAATGATATGTAATGTAAGGAATTGGAAAAGGTATGGTTGCTAGGTAGAATTCCAAAAAATAACATATCTTTGAGAGTTTCAGGAAATTTACCATAATAAGAATCGAAGTTTTTTGCAATCTGACTATTGAAAATTGTCATCATTACTGTTAGGAATGGAAAAAAGATATGGTTGCTAAGTAGAATTAAAAAAAATCACAGGTCTTTAAGACTTTCAGGAAATTTACCCAGATTAGAATTAAAGATTTTTGCAATCTGATTATTGAAAATGATCATCATTACTGTTAGGAATTGAAAAAGATATGGTTGCTAGGTAGAATTTTAAAAAATAACAGGTCTTTAAGACTTTCAGGAAATTTATCAAAATAAGAATCAAAGTTTTTTGCAATCTGACTATTGAAAATGATCATCATTTCTGTTAGGAATTGAAAAAGATATGGTTCCTAGGGAGAATTCCAAAAAATAAGAGGTCTTTAAAACTTTCAAAAAATTTACCATATAAAATTAGAATCAAAGTTTTTTGCAACCTGATGATTGAAAATGATCACTGATAAAATCGGGCACCAAAAAAGATATGGTTGCTAGGTTAAATTCCCAAGAGGTAATGGGTCTTTGAGAGTTTCAGGAAATTTATCAATATAAGAATCATATTTTTGAAGTTTAAGTATTCATACTAGCTGATGACATTAAAGAGTTGCTTAATTATATGACTTTATGTTACAATTTCAAAAATTATTGGTCTTTGACATTTTCAGGAAATTTAACAAATTTGGCACCGAAGTAAAAATTCCAAATTGTTATCTTGGATTCCAAAAGCAATTCAAGTTATTCCCCATGAAAATGTAAACCACAAAATGAAAATTATACATAAAGTTCAAGTCATAAGCTGAGTACTTATTGTTTTACACTTTTTGGCCCTTAAGGGCATGCCCCAAGGGGTCATACCAAATGTTGGCTATCAGAAGCAAATATGATAAACATAATGGAACTCATATAGAAAGTTTCAGCTACCAAACATAAGTACTTCAGAAGATTCCGCATATTGCTGGATAACTGGAAATACATTTTCGCTCATTATTCCGCCCTGGGGGCAAATTTCAAAATTCCGAAACCTTCGGCACAGACAACTTTTATAGTGTTACTTATACCCTTAAAACAGGGTTTTTGCAACTAAAGGAGTAGGATGAGTTCTTTTTTTACGGACCCCCTAGGGGGTCATACGAAATATCCAACGCCCTCTGTGAAGTTGCTACAATATATGTGAGTTGACTTTTCTAGCCCAAATAGCCATTGGATATCGCAAAAATTCGTTTTCGCCCATAATTTCCCCCCAGGACGTTTGACAGAAACTCCGAACCCCTAGCACGCTAGTGCAGATCATACTCTAATATGGTGCCAAGTTTCAAATTTGTACCTCTTGTAGTTCCAGATCCATCGGGGAGCACTACACACATTCGTACATACGTACGTAAATACGGACGGACTGTATTACATACCCCCCCCCGCTTTCGCTAAGCGGAGGGTAATAAAAAACACATTTTGCAATATGTTGCATCAATAAACAATGAAAGGATATGGAGTAAATACACATGAGATAAAGTCTCTATAAAGAAATGGTAACAGCGGGTAAGAGAACAAAGCTTTTATTCTATTCTTCATCCTGAAGTCACCATGGAGCTGCTCATAATTCATAGCAACTTCAAGAAGGTCATAGTTTTAGTGGTCCAAGTCATTGCTAGATGTCGCTACATCCGTGTCTTTTTCACGGGTGAGGGATCGGCAACAAATACAAAACTTACCGGAACCACATTGCAATCATGGAGTCAATAGTAAGATAACTTGACATATATTTATAAAATGATAGATTCGGGCGCTATAAACAGGTGGTCAGAATAACATTTTAAAACTGCAAAAAATAAAATGCCAAAATTTGAAAGTATGATAGTGTATCTATATGAGAAATTTTCTCAGGAACAAGGGTACCATAACTAAAGAGTATAGAGAGGAAATTTCTCTTTCACGGGAATCAGACCAATATGTTGGCTTACAATTGCAAAAATACCTGAAATGGGAGAAACATGTTACCAACGTTTGCAACAGCAAGTTCAAGAATTAGATTCCATAAAAGAGATCTACAGCACTGCCAAAGAGAAATCAGTAAAATCCTTGAATGTTGAATTATCCAGTATAGACCACTGATTTTGACCAATATACTCTAATAGAAATTAACCAACTTGAGAAGTGTTAGATTCATTATAAAAAGATTATAAATCGAGAGATGCTTATAGGGACCTTGATTTATCAACATTTAAGACTGGACGCCAGCAACAGCGACTGCTTCAAGATAGAGGCATGTCCTTCTGGCAATCTTATGATTCTATTAGACTCAAAGACAAATAGGAGTCACTTTATAGACCAACCTTATCACAAATAACATCATCGAGAATCAAATGAGAAAAAAACAAAAATTTTCACGGTAATCATTAAACACAAGACAGAATCCCATCTTCTTTTATAGCCATTGAATTGCCTCAACATTGCACGTGAGTAAACGACGGGTTGAAACAGCTACCCCATAGTCAGACAATGAAAGTGATTATAGTGAAGGGTTTTGTTTGAATTGNGTCACATGACCAAGTGAGTTGTGTACATCACGTGATGTTTATTTTTAGTTCAACTCACTAATTATGCGATTGAGACACATATAACGCGAACATATTCTATATTAAATATTAAGTTAATGTGGTAAGTATAATGTACAAAATTAATATAAAATCAAATTCTATAAATTAGACAAATCGCTTTAACGTCATAAAATTGTTATATATTGAGTTTAAACAATTTGAACAACGAAACCTTGGAATAAGTTATGTCAAACCCATACCATGGTTTACAACTACAAACAGAACGTAATTAAAAAAAAGCGTTTGTAAAAAATGTTCAACGTTACGATTTGAAAAGAAACCTAAAGCTAGGTCCCAAAGATTGCGATTAAATAGCTTACATTCATTATGGAGTATTGCAATATGATGTTCATAAGGAAATTAAACAAAAAAACTGGTGAGGCGTTAGATTTTATGTCAAGAGAAGACTGATCACCAACTAAAGATGCTAAAGAATCTCGATTGCAAACATTACCATCTACACCAGTAGCAACGGTTGATTTATAACCCCAGAATGGTAGAGGCCGGGCAGATACCATCGCTTTCTTCCCACCATTGACTCTTTAGAGACCAAAAAAACACGACAAATAAGAGCCAATATTCATATGATGGATAACATTATCAGCCAAATGAGAATAAAAAAACAACTGTACGTCCAGGGAGAACAGGGCAACATGGTTTTATACGTACAACCATTGTCTTGAACAAACAAGAAGAGTCAATAGTATGCGTCATTAAATCTGAGGCATTGAAACAGCTACTGTTTATCCAGGTTATTAGTTCCATGCATGATAGACCTATGGGGATCTGTAAATGACAGAAACAGATAAATATTTCTGCAAAAAGGGGAGGTTACCTTGGAGGGGAATACGTCGATAACTATCATTTTGGCAATCTACAATGGCAAAGGAACAGATACCTCATGTCTGTTTTTGGCACTTCACCAAATTTAAATATTTCAAAGCCATTAGCGAAACAATATGTTGTCAATTTTTTTCTTTTTTACCTCACTACTCGAGATTGTCAACAAATTGAAAAATAAACGACTCTTTTGCTCGTTTTCGGACATAAATACCAAGGGATGATTAAAAACATAAAGGTACCCATCAAGTCAGTGCAAAAAATGAGAGAAGTTGGCATTTATATATGCTTTTCAACTTTCAAATGTTCTTTGGTTGGCCACAGTCGGCCGATTTTACTTTCCCGTTTACTAAAATTGATCTTGCATAGATTATTGACATACAAATAAAAAAATGATGGGTAAATAATAAAAAGCATCTGTTTTTGATAATTAATGAAAATAATGTTCTTCAATACAAGTACATAAGAACCAGAGACATATAGATACATCTACAAATGTAAATGTATCTATATGTCTCTGTAAGAACTGAGGAAATATTTAAGTAAATGTTAAGTATGAAAAAGAAAGGAAATGGGGTAAATGTCAAGGAGACAACATCCCATATCCAGGTTAAAACGACCCAAAACAAAACATCTAGGGGTCACCATATGGTCTTCAACAAAGTGAGGAACCTGAACATTTTACAACTCGACATTTCCAATTCAAGGGATTTTGTTGGGGTATAAACGGGACCAAGTCACACACAAACAAATAAAATCCTTGTTTGTTAGTGACTTGGTCCCATTTATACTCCAATAAATTCACTTTAAAAGTTGTTTAATACTTATAATTCTTTTAATTTAGTATACAATATTTGAATTCTTGTCTATATAATGCCTATCACACGTTTTTGTTCTATTTGATGGCAGATGAATTTATAAGGTGGACTAAAAGTAGTTCCGTCAACGTCGTCTATCGAAAAGACGACTTCAGAAATTGCTACCGGAAGTCAACGTAACCAATCGTGTCAGCGTTTATCCTAATATGCAAATTATATAAGAATAACCTATAAATAACTATCATCATGAGATTTCCTTATCTTAAACAAATGTACAAGTAAACAAGGAAGGTCTTGTGGTGACTTAAAATGAAGAACAACAATGGAAGCGCTGTTCCATTTGCTTGGTCTTGCCATGTATTTATAGAGATTTTGTCCCATGTACATTTACTCCATATCACTGTGTTTGTTCATGATGGAATGAATGAATGAATGCCCATATTAAAAATCGATATGTAGAATAAGGTTTAAAGACAAACATTCAACTACTTAATATAATTACTTGAAAAATATATCTTGATGAAGGTTGATCTCGCATCTGATGCCAAATTTTTGTCCTCATTAACTTAAAATTCTGACAATTTGATGTGTGGATCAGAAACCATAGCAACAATTTCACCAATGTCATTTCTATTACATCAGAAATTGTATGAAAAATGACAGAAATTACTTGAATAAAAAATCTTATGCTTTGCAATTTACAAATTTAATTTGTCATTTAGAAAATATGAAGTAAAAAGAACTTCAACCCTGTTAATCAGCACAGTTACAAGATAATAGAATAAAAGATTACCCAGAACTCAGCATGTGTTGACACAGCAAATAGCATAAGAAGAGTGTAATGTTTTTAATCCGCTAAAGTGAACCTGCAGAGTTAAAAAATCTACAAACCTGGGAAAAAAAGAACAAAACTGAACAAATTTCACCGAAGCACAATCAACATTAAACGACACTTGACGGGATAAACAAGAAAGAGATTTGCTCTTCCTCAGGGCCCTTAAAGTTCAGAAACAGTAAAATACTACATGTATCGAACGATAAAAACGTCAAGTTAAAAATTAAACAAATTCAAATAAAATTTAAAGAAAGAAATATTGGACAAAAATGACATTTAGTCCAACGGTACAATTTATTTACTTATTAAGAAATCTTGGTCCCTTCTGCCTCGGAAATAAGGTCTAAAAAAAATAAGGTGTCACAAAAAACAAAACAAAATAATAAGGTCTCAAAAAAAGACCATGTGCACCAAATTTACTAATAATAATAAAAAAAAGTACACAGATAAAAAACGGAGACTTACCCTTTTGGGCAACATTCTCCAGAATATTGAATGCTTCATTTCATTTATTGATATTCCACACCATTGAAACTTCATTAAAATTTGACATACAATCAGTGTTCTATGTCAAGATATGGTCAAATGTATAATTTGCCCTTCTCGTCAATTAAACACAAGAGCAGGTTTACAGTAAAAAAAAACAATCCGTGAGAGAAATAAGGATTGGTTAACCGAGACGAAATGTTTACAGACCAAGGACGACAATGATGCTAGTATGATACCATGAGCTAAAGATCAACTGGTTACTCAAGTAATACGTCTGTGTACCACTGAAAGTCAGTGCAACATTAATACGCCAAACTTTTCAACTGGATCCAATCAGACCAGTTCTGTAAGAGAAAACTTGAACATGAATCGTTATGATTTAGAAGATTAAGCATACGCAAGTTTCCGTAGCAAATGCAGACTCATTTCACATCTACTAATCACCTTCATGCATATTATAAATAGGAAAGCAATCTTTCACGTACGCACTACTTACACCTGGAACAGGGGCACTTACTTTATTGTGTTGAGTGACTCACACCGTATTGCTGTTTTCATCATAGCCATGAGTTTTTTTTATTTTTTATTTTTTTTATTTTTTTTTAAGGACAAAGCACATTCCTAGTGCTCACGTGGGTTACTACAAAAAAAATTTAGTCTTAATTACAGATATTATGATTTTTTTCACGGGACGGTAAGAATTAACAGCAATGAGACTAAAAATAAAAGACTCACTGAGAGGCAAGAAAACTTAGAATACACTTAGCAATAACAATGAACAATGGAAAGAAATGGGGGCTTGCAACATTTTAGGAGCCTCGACAAATAAAATATGTTATTCAATTGTTGTGGAATATCAAAATTCCGAAGTTACTGTGAATTAAGTTTCTGCATGTTGCCATTTCAACAATTATGTCTCTTTAGTGCAGATCAACTAGAAACATCTGGAAATTCATTAAACAAAACATGTGTAAAATATGAGAGAGAACAAATGTTAAATAGGATCTAAATTGAAAGGCCAAAATAAGCTAAGGGACCGACCATTTAACTTATAGGAGAGGGGAGTTATTGTTTTTTTTCTGGATAGATAATATTTTTTCGCGTCGCACGAAAAAATTTATTTATTTTCTTAACTAGTATAAACAAAATATTTTTTTATATAATCTGATAAAGCTGTGCAAAAGGGAGATATGACTCGCAAGTTTCAAAATAAAATCGGTGCTGGCTACTGGGTTGGTGATTACCAACGAGGACAATCCACCACCAGAGGCATCGGCGCAGTGGTTCATACCCAAGTTACTGTTAATATAGTTTCTGCATATGGCCATTTCAACAACTTGTCTTTTCAATGCAGATCACCACGAAGCACTTGAAAATCCACAAACCGAAATATGAACTGAGATTGTAGCTGAATACAATTTCAAACATATTTTAAAAACAATATTTTATAAAGCTATAAACTAAACAGGATATAATTCAAGTCTTAAGACTGAGATTCAATTTGCTTTTAAGGTATTATATTTGACTGCTATGCAATGTTAAAAAAACTTTATTAGACTTTATTGATTCCATCAGTAGTTTGTCAGAATACTTTTCTCATTTTTTACATATTATTTATCTTTGTATGCATTTCTCATATGGTTCAGAATAAAACGAAGTTCAAAGTTGGTGGTCATTTGCATAAAAGATCGGCACCAAAGTAACAACATTTAATTAGCACCTTATATGTATTATTCATGCGTTATTTGATTTAAATTAATTCAGTAGTTGTCTTTGTATGAATTTCCAAAACGTTTCCCCACTGTAGCCGTCGGAACCAAAGTAAAAACACTAGATAAGACAGTTCCCACTGGCAGCATGTAAGATCACAGATCGGCCAAAGTAATAACAACTGGTCAGCACATCGTAAGTATCATTCATGCTAAACTTGATTCAAATTCATTCATCGATTCTCAAGAAGTTCTTTAAAAGACGGGTTTACAACGGAAGGATGAAAAACAATGATTGAAAAAGCTCACTCGGTGAGCAAACATATCGGCAAACGAATACCGAAGCAAAATTAATGAAAGGGGGGATTCCAAAGTCACGGCAATTCATAGCCAACATGAATTGAAACAGCATGACAAAGACAAAACAAATAAACAAAAATGAAAAAAGAACACCACAAAACGTAAGCACTAGCAGTGTGGACCCCTACAAAAACTGAAGTATCGTAGGGAGCATGATCTGCTCCATGCGTGGCACCCGTCACACTGCTAGTGAAAAGTCCAGTATTGTCAGAGTCGATTTTGTCAGTCCGGTAATAAATTCTGGATCTACCCAAAGACATTCCATTGATGTAAAAAATTCACTCTGTTGACAAAATCATTGTTCAAAATACAAAATACCTATAGGTATCCTATTGTCTGCTGAAAAACTTGTTTTCCAAATTCTACAAATATGTTATCAACCAGAGCTGTCGCCGAATGGCAGCCAGTTTAACCCCACCCCCTAATTGAACCCTGAATCAAACAACTACGGACACAATACAAGTATGGACAAAATGATATACCTACCCTTTTTTCCAGAAAATACTCAAAGACGAATTATCTCCCTTTCAAAATATCGGAAAGCAACCATATTACTTCAAGCACATCTTCAGGTTGTGTACTACAACTGTATGGCATTTCATGAAAATCCAAGTACCCGGTTAAGACGACATGCGCTGACAAGTTTCGTCCCAGGCCCTTTTTCAATTAAATATTCAAAGACAAATTATCTCCCCTTCAAAATTTCAGGCAGTAACCATATTATTTCATGCACATTATCAGGTGCTGCACTACAACCGTGTAACATTTCATTAAAATCCAAGTAGCCATTTATGAGGAAATGTGCAGACAAGGTTCGTCCCTCACTCTTTTTCAAGAAAATGTTCGAAGACGAATTGTCTCTTCTTCAAAATTTCGGACAGCAATCATATAATTTCATGCACATCTTTAGGTGGTGTTCTACAACTGTGTAAAATTTCATCAAAATCATAACAGCTATTTAGGAGAACATGGACGGACAGACGGACGGACGAACAGACATGATGATTCATATTTTACCCCCAAACTTTGTTTGCAGGGGGTATAATCAAGAATTCCAGCATTTGATGACGTTCTCCTCTGTATACTTTTTGTATGAATCAGTGTGATGTTTAACAAAATAGGCCCCATCTTTACCTTTCACTAAATATGAATATCTTTTTTTGCCATTTTTGTACAGAGAGACTGATGTATTGACTTTAGCTTACCATGTGATATTGTAGTATAGGGTGTAGAATAAGAATGGACCCTAATAGATGTCTCGCCTGTCCCTGCTTGGCTTCTAAATTGATGTGAAATCTAAGTGGACTAATCAGAAAACTGAGCGTGCTCACTAGATTGTGAAATTTAGGTCACTGACAAATGCCATATAGCAGGCCATTATGTACTTCCAAAGACCAACCAACATTCAAATATCATTGACCTACCATTAATACATCATGAGAAACCAGACATGCTCGCTAGACCATGAAATTGAGGTCACACGCACAAGTCATATGACAGACTGTCAAGCACTGTCCAAGACAAATCAACATACAAAATATCATTGACCTACCACTAATAGATAATGAGAAACTAAACTTGTTCACTAGACCATAAATTTGAGGTAAAAAACAAAAGTCACCTGCCAGTCCGACATGTTCTACTCAAGACCAACCTACATACTAAATATCATTGACCTACCAGATATAGTTATTGAGATATGGACTAAGTCAGACAAACTTAAAATGGCCACTAGACCGTGAAATTGGGGTCAAGGACGAAAGTCACCTGCCAGACTGACGTGTACTGCCCAAGACCAACCTAGATACCAAATTGACCTACCACCTATCGTTATTGAAAAATGGACTTAGTCAGACAAACTTAACATGACCACTAGACCGTGAAATTGAGGTCCACAACAAAAGTCATATGCCAGACTGACGTGTACTATCAAAGACCAATCTATATACCAAATACTATCAACCTTCCACGTTTAGTTATTGAGAAATGGACTTAAAGCAAACTTAACATGGCCACTAGACCGTGAAATTGAGGTCAATGACAAGTCATATGCCAAAATGACATGTATATACCCAAGATAAACCGTCATGCCAAATGTTATCAACCTACCACTTGCAGTTATTGAGAATTGGACTTAATCAGCAAACTTAACGTGGCCACTAGACCATGAAATTGAGGTCAAGGACAAAAGTCATATGTCAGACTGACATGTACTATCCAAGACCAACCTACATACTTAATGTTATCAACCTACCAACTCTGTTTATTGAGAAATGGACTTAAGCCGAGAATAAACTGTGGACACAGGATATGTCTTGCACACCCCTTGCATCGCCTTAATTTGCACATTGATATACTGCAGCAAGAATAAAAATAAAATATAATCTTTAACTGTGTTTACAATTTCCTTAGAAAAAAATGATGTGATCACTCATGCATGACTAAGGTGCCAGGGCCATAATCTAAGTAGGGACTTAAGTTGTACCAATAATAATGCAACTTCACATCAAATACTATGGACCTACAACTAACATAAGCTTGTTAATTCATAATAGTTATCAATTGTTGAAGCCGCCACCGCTGCTATCCCCAAGTCTCGCTTCTGCAACTTTTTTGTCACGTGCTAGACAAAAATTAATGTAATCACTAGACTGTGAAATTTTGGTCAATGACAAAAGTCATCTGCCAGACTGACATGTACTATCCGAGACCAATCTACATACCAAATATCATAATCCTACCACTTCCAGTTATTTAGAAATGGACTTAATCAGACAAACTTAACTTGGCCACTAGACTGTGAAATTGAGGTCAAGGATAAAAGTCTCCAGCAGACTGACATGCACTACTCAAGACCAACCTACATACAAATATTATCAACCTACCACCTGTAGTTATTGAGAAATGGACATAAAATTGTCACTAAACTGTGAAATTGAGGTCAATGACAAAAGTCACCTGCCAGACTGAAATGTACTATCCAAGAATAGCCTACCAAATATCATCAACCTACCACTTTTAGATATTGAAAAACTGACTTAAGCAGAGAAACTTAATGTGGTCATTGGACCGTGTAATTGAGGTCAAGGTCACATGACTTTATGTCCATCTAGTACTACCACTAACCAAATATGATGTTTCTACATCAAAGGGTTTTCAAAAATATCCTATATAGTAAAAGTTAAGTTGAGAATGCACATGTGATTCACTCCACCTGGTAACTATACTCTACCACTATATATCTTTCGGCCATCTTTGACTGCAGTAAGTAATGGAGTTAGGAGCTTAGAAAGAAGTTTTGTTGTGCATTTGGCAGACACAGCAATGTATACCTGTTTGTAAGGGCATTTATGTAACTTAGGTACCCAGTAGATACAAGGCAGGTTGTTGTTCTCTTCACTAAAATTGATACCAAAGGAAGACAATACTGCAGTCAATGTAGTGTCTTTTGCAGATAAATGTGATGTAATGTTGTTTTGGGCGAACAAGGCAAAAATAACTGTTCATTGTTGAACACTGTGTGTGTCTTCTTCATATAATACTTATCACAAGCACTTTAAATTTATCAGCTGTGATGTCATTAAGGAAAGCATTTTATTAATTCTAAAACAATGCTACAATCTTTTCTGTCCTTATATTTAGCCTTCTGTCTTCCGGTACAGAAATAACTTTCAATGGCTTTAACAAAATAGGCAACAACTGTTTTTTTCATTAGTTTTATATTCAATAAAACTTCTTCACATATTTCATCATATAAAGTCTGCCATTAAAAATACTTTTTTTTTCTAAAATAAATTCTGATTTCTGATATTAATTATCTTATCACCATGGCAATAATAGTTCAACACTTTCAATTAAAAAATACTGTTTTACTCACATTTTTTTTCAATATATTTTTGATCAACTTTTCAAGATGTATAAAATACTGATGGCACATTACTTTTTTATATCCAAATATAACAAGATGTGTTTGTGAAACACTACATATGCCCCCAGATTCCGATTTTTACCCCTTTTTGACCCCTATGACCTTGACCTTTGACCTTTGACCTAATTTTTTTTTGCATATTTATGTTCCTCTTGACTAGACCTATACACTTGCCAAGTATCAAAAGTCTACCTTATATAGTTCAAAAGTTATAGCCAAGGTTAAAGTTTCGGACGCACAGACAGAGAAACAGACAGACAGACAGACAGACAGACAGACAGGACAAAAACCTCGATCTGGGGGCATAAAAATAGAATGGAATCTGCATATTGTTTAAAACATTTCATTTTCAAATAAAATAACAAATTTTCAATCAACAAACAGAACAAAATCAATGATAAAATACATTCATTAAAACAAAATATGTAAAATATGTAGATCACTTCAAACAATACATACTAGATGTAAAAAAGAATTGGGGGAGAATGAATTGCTGGGATGAGGGTAGTAAAGGACCAATTCAATATACTATACTGAAAAATTAGCAAGGCCTAAAACAGAATAATCCAAACATAAAAACTAAAGAACACATAAATACTTGTTTAGCCTCTTCTAATATTTTAGGTGACAGGGGCATCAAGTCATGCACTTGTTTTAAGGAATTTTAACAACCTTTAGGTATTTACTTGTTACTTGCAGTGTGTGTTTAATTTGTTTTAAAATAATGAAAAATTCAAGTTACTTTAGCCTTCAATTAAAAAAAAACATGACTCTTAATATTACTGATACTGGCTACTGGTTGAGTACCAGTTATTGCCAATTTTCATATGCTTTGAGATTGCATGTGACTTTTGTTACACATTTACGTACAGAAGTGACAATAATATCCTAAAAATACATTCTTTAAAGAAATCTGTTTTAAACTTTAAAACAGTGAAATCTTAGATAAAATCCCTTGGGAGCCCCTTTAAAATACATATTGCTATGTGTGTGTGTGGGGGTCATGTATGATAATTAGCTAAAAATAGATTTTTTTTACATGTAATGTCGCAAAAGAGCACTTGGGGTGTCAGCTATATTTTCTGCCAGAAATAAATGCTTACTATGTTGCTTTCTCTTCAAATAGTCAAATCAAGATGAATTAGGGCTGTAAATGTCTTCTATTTTCTTGTCATCGTGAACAAAATACAGCTAATATGGCATTGACAATAAACAGCTTCGCCAAGTCACATGATACGCCCGTCGTCACCCTTCAAAACTTTAAGTGATTTAGGTAAGGGTATCTCAATTCAGAAGCACCTATAACTGCTTAATTAAGCTTGATATCATCTGCAAAGTTTAAAGTGAGCTGATCAAAGTACTTATCAGTTAGAGCGTGACATGTAAAAAATTGCCTTAAAATTGACATCAAAGTCCCATAACTCTTGCAAGAAAAATCGAAATTTCACAAAAAAATATACAGAACGCAAGTCATCACATCCAATCCCTCTAAAAGTTTAAAGTGAATTGGACAAAGGGTTGTCAAGTTAGAGCGAGACATGTAAAAAATTGCCTTAAAATTGACGAATAAAGTCCCATAACTCTTGCAAGAAAAATCGAAATTTCACGAAAAAGTATACAGATTGTGAGGCCATCATACCCAATATCTCTACAAAATTTGAAGTGAATTGGCCAAAGGGTTGTCAAGTTAGAGCGCATAAAGTAAAAAATTGCCTTAAAATTGACGAATAAAGTCCCATAACTCTTGCAAGAAAAATCGAAATTTCCAGAAAAAGTACACAGATCATGAGGCAATCATATCCAATACCTCTACAAAGTTTGAAGTGAATTGGTCAAAGGGTTGTCAAGTTAGAGCGCGACATGTAAAAAATTGCCTTAAAATTGATGAATAAAGTCGTATAACTCTTGCAAGAAAAATCCAAATTTCACGAAAAAGTTTACAGATTGTGAGGCCATTATACCCAATACCTCTACAAAGTTTGAAGTGAATTGGCCAAAGGGTTGTCAAGTTAGAGCGCGACATATGAAACGGATGGACAGACGGACGAACGGACGCATGGACGGATGGACAGACAGATGGACGGACGGACAGACAGACGGACGGATGGACAATCGGCATTGGTATACCATAATACATCCGTCATAAGACCGGCGCATAAAAATCATGTTACTTTCAAAGTTTGAAAATTGCATGGGCTGACCTTTTATTCTTATTCCCTTTTAGTTCATCCCCTTTTGGAGTACTTCAGTGAATTTAAGTTCACATTTAACAATTTGATAAAAAGCTTAATGCATATTTTGAAAGATGGCAATAACTGGTACACATATCCGCAAAATTTATCCATACCGCAAAATTTGTCGAGAAATCCAACACTTTTTAAAATAACTATATTACTGTGCATGTCCAATGATGGTTAACATATTACTTGGTAATTTTTAAAAAAAATAATACAATAAAAGTTAAGCCTGAGTTTAAGAAGATAAAATGCAAAATCATAGTGTGAAAATGATGATAACTGGTACATGACCAGTATATATCTTTCTTCTGAAGGTTATCGGTAATTGTCAAGCTGCAGGTCTGAATTTCAGTTCAAAGACTACACTAAACTTGTATAAAGAGAGGTTGTTTATTCGAAAGTTTCTAATAAATAACTAATATGATGCAATGTTTTGGTGAAAATATCTGCATTTTGGCACTTATTGGGAAAGTATACACAAATGTACTAAAATAGAACCAATAGCATCTTCCTGATTTTTATAGTCACTCAAGTATATT
>MJUU01055548.1:21335-31711 GCA_002080025.1 Modiolus philippinarum | reverse complement strand
AAAGTCCCATAACTCTTGCAAGAAAAATCGAAATTTCACGAAAAAGTATACAGATCGTGAGGCCATCATACCCAATATCTCTACAAAATTTGAAGTGAATTGGCCAAAGGGTTGTCAAGTTAGGGCGCATAAAGTAAAAAATTGCCTTAAAATTGACCAATAAAGTCCATAACTCTTGCAAGAAAAATCGAAATTTCAAGAAAAAGTACACAGATCGTGAGGCAATCATATCCAATACCTCTACAAAGTTTGAAGTGAATTGGCCAAAGGGTTGTCAAGTTAGAGCGTGACATGTAAAAAATTGCCTTAAAATTGATGACTAAAGTCGTATAACTCTTGCAAGAAAAATCGAAATTTCACGAAAAAGTTTACAGATCGTGAGGCCATTATACCCAATACCTCTACAAAGTTTGAAGTGAATTGGCCAAAGGGTTGTCAAGTTAGAGCGTGACATATGAAACGGATGGACAGACGGATGGACGGACAGACAGATGGACGGACGGACAGACGGATGGACAATCCGCATCGGTATACCATAATACATCCGTCATAAGACGGGCGCACAAAAATCATGTTACTTTCAGTTTGAAAATTGCATGGGCTGACCTTTTATTCTTTATTCCCTTTTAGTTCATCCCCTTTTGGAGTACTTCAGTGGATTAAAGTTCACATTTAACAATTTGATAAAAAGCTTAATGCATATTTTGAAAGATGGCAATAACTGGTACACATATCCGCAAAATTTATCCATACCGAAAAATTTGTCGAGAAATCCAACTTTTTTTAAAATAACTATATTACTGTGCATGTCCAATGAAACTGAGACACGATTGGTTAACATATTACTTGGTAAATTTTTTTAAAAATAATGCAATAAAAGTTAAGCCTGAGTTTAAGAAGATAAAATGCAAAATCATAGTGTGAAAATGACGATAACTGGTATAGACCAGTATATATCTTTCTTCTGAAGGTTATCGGTAATTGTCAAGCTGCAAGTCTGAATTTCAGTTCAAAGACTACACTAAACTTGTATAAAGAGAGGTTGTTTATTCGAAAGTTTGTAATAAATAACTAATATGATGCAATGTTTTGGTGAAAATATCTGCATTTTGGCACTTATTGGGAAAGTATACACAAATGTACTAAAATAGAACCAATAGTATCTTCCTGATTTTTATAGTCACTTAAGTATATTTCATTAACATATGGCATTGTGCAATATATAGCTAATGATTAATTACTTTCATCAGGATATATAACTTAATCATAACAATAGAAATTGCATGCTGTAACAATAAATAGTAGAAAGAGATGGCACAAAAATCAGATCATGTAGTATGGAAGTTAACATTTTGTGACTAACATTTTATCAACTACTAGTATATTTTTTTTAGTATGCTTACTTTCATCTCTTTGCTGATGAATATAAATTTTCAAATGCAATACATCTTTCAAATGACAACTATTATTTCAAACATAACTTTATTTTGAGGCAAAAACATCTCTTCCTTTATCATTCTTTATTTTTGGAGTTGTAAATTACTCTTTTTTAATTACAAAATTTCTCAGGTAATAAAATTTTGCTGCTTAATCAACAAATTACATGTAATAATGTAATATAACTTTCCATTTAATTAAAACATTTTCTTAATTTCATTTTACATCAATTTTAGCTACCATATAACACTGGTTCATAAATAATCATTTAATTCAGGTTGGTGATGATAAATGTTCAATAATGAACACTTTACTACAAAAAGCCAGAACCCAATATCAACAATCAGCACTTTAAACAAGATTTACTTTTACACCTACACATGTTTGTTTAATAGTTGAAGCAAAGTTGACTTCCTCCCTTTTATTCTATTATGTAATTTCAAAAGTAAAACATAATTATTGTGAAATAGAAGTAATTAAATCAATTTGATAATAGTTTAAAACAGCAATAGTATTGATATTTCACACAGAATTTATATTGTAATGTATTTTTCATAAATTAAATGCAATACTGTTAAAACAAAATTTAAAATACAGTATATATATCATAAAGACTAGTTTATTATACTGGTGTAAGGCTTTATGGCAACTTAAACATCAGTTTCCTGACTTGAAAATTTGATCAAGTAAGGGGTCTTTTTAAATGAAAATTAGGGAAAAGAAATATTTACACAGACTTCTATGATGTTGACTAGAATAATTATGATAAAATATATATTCCATTGCTACTTAGTTCACTTCATCCACAATGTAACTGGCTAATAAAACAAATTTGAGGTGGGTCACCTCTCCTGTTTGGAATTATAAGAATTTAAAAATGATGTTTCAATGGGCGCATTTAAAAAAAAAGGGGTATATCATTTGGGCGCAGGTTTAATTATTCAAATTGGCGCACAGGTAGGTTGTACAGGTAAGCTATACAACATATTTTTATTGTATTTTTGATCGAGTTGATAGAGTTCTGAAAATTAATGACATCTCTTGTAGATGTTCAAATTAAAGTATTTTTCGTTTTATTTAATGGATTATTTAATTCAGCAAGCTGCTTATTAGTCTTACATGATTTCAACTTTATGTGTTCTTTCGTCAATTGCTCAGTAGAAGTCAAATTGTCATACACATATATTGTAATTTAAAATGGGTATACTGCAAGTTGTCATCCTAAATTAAATAGTGTATCTTTTTTCGTTTTTGTTATCAATAATTAATGTACTTCATATCCAATAGGTAAAATGCACCAAATGAAAGTTTTTTTATGCACCCAAATGAAGTAATTTATTGAGCCCATATGAAATAAATTTTGCACCAAAATGAAATGCGTCGGTTTCAATTGATCAGAACAGTGGTGATAGATCCTTTTGAGTTAAATACTTATAGCTCACTTCAATGCTGGTTTTTGAGATACAGGCATTAAAAATAAGGCATCAAACTAAACACTTTTGGGTTTTCACCTGACTTAGCATTTAGAATTTGTTACTTTGAATCACAAAGGAAGAATACTAAGATTTTCACAAAATTTTGTTTCAGGTCATCTAGCTAAACTTTGTAGACAAAAGTGGAGGTCAAAGTACGAAAAAATCTTAATGCATAATACAAGATAAAGTCAAAAGAGTACAAAAATGACACAAAGTAACATCACTGAGGATGTACAAAGATCTATAAATCTACTGAAGTCTTCGTGCATTTGAGATTTCAAGATTATTTGAAGATATAGAACTTGTCACCTTTAAATACTGCATTTCCATGAATTGTCATGATACTGTGTAAAGGGCAAAGAATTTCAGAAGCATTCTTCAAAGATAAGAATTTGAAACTTCTTTGAATTTTATGTCCGTATACGGCTGAAAGAACTATACTCTTCTGAAGTCTAACAATTCTTTGAAGATAGAGAATTTGAATACTACTTCCCTGTACTTTAATGACTGCAAATGGCACATATAATCATAATCTGTTGAAGACAAAACAATCAATATCTTTACATAATCAATATCATGTTTCTGACAAACCCATGCTCTATAAAATCTCTCAATGTACTTTTACGACTTGAATCAAATAACAATATCCCACTTTAGTTAAGAAAACTGACATCTTTTTGCAGTTGTAAGTTCTAAATAAGCAGGCCAAGAAAAAAAAAACATATAACCTCTAAAGGTCTATTTCACTGTCTTAAAGGTAGTTCGATCCTAATAAAAATATCAGACAGAATTTTTTTCTTTTAAGATATTTTGTAGGTCTTAATCTATATGTTCCTAAAAAAAAAATAATCATCACCGATCGTCTTTTCCTGTCATCTGGCTTTGAAATTCAGGCCAAATTCTTTTTTTTTTCAGCAATATTTACAAAGAATATATAGGGTACTGTTAGAACATGCTTACTGTTTATCTTTCATATAAAATAAATATTAGACAATTTTTTTTTATTTTTTGATATTTCAGAGGTATACACTTAAGCTATCTCTTACGCTGAAAAAATATACATGTCACTGTTCGATTAAGAGAGTTATTTCATATAGTTTACGAAATAGACAATATTTACGGGAAAATGGAGTACATTCGTGGAAAAGTGTATGTCAATCTTTTATGACGTCACAATGAATAGGCCAATACAGAAATTTTCCAGCTTGAAAATCAAGTCAATTCCGCATCCGACTCGTGTTGCACAAATGCGCCAATCGAATGCGTCGTGTATTAGTGTCGATCTACCTTAACTCAAAAAAGGTAAACAAGAGAAAACTCAAAAACCTCTTCTAGTTCTGGACTTAATAAATGTATGAAGTTGGAAGATTGTATGCAATTTCCTCCAAAAGTTATTGGTCAGAATACCCCAAATTTTCAAACTACCAAATTTCAAGAGGCATAACTTTCACTTCTGGACCCAAAATCAAATTGAGCAAGAGTTTTATATACACAAGTTATTGGTAGAAAATCCCTTGTATACATACAAACAGACATACTGATGAATTGCCAATTGTATGACTCTGTGTATCACAAATATCATACTTAACCACTGTGTAAGAATAGGCATTAAAAGCTCTTTTCTATTCCTTGTTGCTCTCTGAAAGGCACCAACACTACAAATGGAATGTTAAATCTGTTTAAATGATGTCAGAAAGAAAAAAAAAACAATTCATAGACCCACATTACATTTCCTCAATATATTTCATCAAACATTTCATTTTAATTTTGTATACACATTTCATCACACTCACCATTATCAAATTATGACTCGACAAATCTTAATTACATATTACACTCAAACTGGTAGTAAAAATATATAATATATTCAGCTGCCCTTCAAAATAAAACTAATACAATCTCATTGATTTGAAAGACACATAAAATGTGACGTCAAAAAATGCAATTAACACCTATCTATATAAAACAATAAAATGGTCATTTGAAATAATAAGAAAGATTACAGATCATCAGGCTGCATAATCAAATCAAGAAGTTTGTATATTTTACTCGTTCTTAATCAACTTAACAGAACAACAGACTATTGAATTACTACACCAAATGACCCTTTGAATTAACGGAACAATCCAGTATTGAATTATTACATCATACGACCCTTTGACTTAACGGGACATTAACTTTTGAATTTTTACATCATATGACCCTTTGACTTAACGAAACAATCGACTCTTGAATTATTACATCATATGACCCTTTGACTTAACGAAACAATCAACTATTGAATTATCACATCATATGACCCTTTGACTTAATGGAACAATCGATTTTTGAATTAACGGGACAATCGAATATTGAATTATTACACCATATGACCTTTTACTTAATGGAACAATCCACTATTGAATTATTACATCATATGTAATATCATATGTAACATATCAATGTTTTGTTTTTGGTCGTTTTAACCTGGATATGGGATGTTGTCTCCTTGACATTTACCCCATTTCCTTTCTTTTTCATATTTATTACATCATATGACCCTTTGACTTAACAGAACAATCGACTATTGAATTATCACATCATATGACCCTTTGACTAACGGAACAATCGACTTTTGAACTAACGGAACAATAGACTATTGAATTATTACATCATATGACCCTTTTACTTAACAGAACAATCGACTATTGAATTAATACATCATATGACCCTTTGACTTAACAGAACAATTGACTTTTGAATTACCTGAACAATCAAATATTGAATTATTACATCATATGACCATTTTACTAACGCAACAATGGACTATTGAATTATTACATCATATGACCCTTTGACTTAACAGAACAATCGACTATTGAATTATCACATCATATGACCATTTGACTTAACAGAACAATCGACTTTTGAACTAAAGGAACAATAGACTATTGAATTATTACATCAAATGACCCTTTTACTTAACGGAACAATCGACTATTGAATTATTACATCATATGACCCTTTGACTTAACAGAACAATTGACTTTTGAATTAACAGAACAATCGAATATTGAATTATTACATCATATAACCATTTTACTAACGGAACAATCGACTATTGAATTATTAAATCATATGACCCTTTGACTTAACAGAACAATCGACTTTGGAAATAATGGAATAATAGACTATTGAATTATTACATCATATGACCCTTTTACTATTTTTTCATGGCCTAACAGAACAATCAACTATTGAATTATCACATCATATGACCCTTTGACTTAACGGAACAATCGACTTTGGAACTAATGGAACAATAGACCATTGAATTATTACATCATATGACACTTTGACTTAACGGAACAATCGACTATTGAATTATTACATCATATGACCATTTGACTTAATGGAACAATCAACATTTGAGTTATTACATCATATGACCTTTTGACTTAATGGAACAATCAACATTTGAATTATGACATCATATTACACTGAAGTGCTATAGACATTAATAAAACATTAAATGCAACAAAAACAATCAATGTACAAGGAAAAATATAAGTACCACACCTAAAATAAAATTAAACGTTTCTGATATTTTTAATAAGGCAATCAACAAAAACACTCTTTTTATTTAAAAGTTCGAATAAAATGAAAAGTTGAACACATTAAACTCAAAACAAAGATATTAAAACTAAAAAAATCAAACAAATATTTTACAAATTAATGAATAAATGACTTGTGACATGATATGTTCAAACAACTAACAACAAAAACTTAAGGTCTGTTATTTACAAAAATGAAACAAAGATATGAAGCATAATTATAAACACTGAAATAATTACAGTGCTCATCATAGGTATCAAATGCAAGTTATATCGAATCAAAGTTCATTTCATCTATACATCAACATTTACTTAAAAAAAACTAACAATTACAGGCCTTACTTGTAAATTCACTATCTTATGTTTATATATGTATATACATTTGAAAGACAATGTGGTTTATATAATAACTTTGCAGACCAGTCAAGTTCTAAAAATATCAACACATGAGATTTTTCATAATTTTTAAAGACCAAAGGAAAATATTATAGGATCAAGGGAATCTGCAAAACAGGAGCAACCCTCACACCTGTTTGAGATCTGTTGATACATGGCACTTGACAGGTCTGATTTTTTGGCAAAAGACTTTCTCTAGCAGAAAAGCTTACTTAGCTACAGTAAGTTGTGAAGAGCCAACAGCTTATCTACAGTATAAACAGACTGTGATACGATAAACCAAAGCATTTTCGTGGATACTTAATTTCACATTTTAAACCTCCCGGCTAACTTCACGGTGACTGAATTTTGTATTTTACTATTTGTCTTCATTTATTTGTATGAGGATTTGAAATATTCACGACAATTTATTTTCACAATATTTTTATTTTTGCAACGATCGTGAAAATAAATAGCTCACAAAAATTAGTTGGTTTACAGTTTTTAATGTGGTTTCTTAGTTTTCTGTACTCAAGTAATTGTTATAAAGCATAAACAATGTAAAAAAGCTGGCAGCAAAAATTAAGCAAACATTTGTAAGCATTGAAGCAAAATGACTTAAATTTGCAGCAGTTAATGCAGCCATTATAATATATATACTTCTGACACATATATATGAAGTCTTCAATATAAATGCACAACAATAACACCTATACCATGCGTTGTTCACTGATTATCTGTTTTAAGTATTTTAAATCTCAGGGTAAAATTTCATAAAAAGATCTATTAATTGATGTGCATGTTTTTTCATATTTTGTCTATGGTATAGAATGAACTTTACTCTAGCAATCGCTTTATGATACAGTACCCTCCTTAAAATGACCATGATATAGCATTTATTCCTGGTTACAAGGTCAGCTGACTTACATAAACATTGAAGACATCAATAAATTATTATTAAAGACACTTGAAAATGGGACAGAAAATGGCATCTCCATTAAGACGTTGAATGATAAGAAAACAGATAATGTCCAGAATTACACAAGAGACATCTATCTATAATATCCTATTTTATTTATTGTTTTTCTGTCTGAAGATTGAAAGGTATCATTCACAGTATGGAAACAACTGATAATTTGTCCCTGGAGGACAAAGTTCCTTTATTTACACATAGTCATAAGAGACTTCTGTCTTGTATGATCTGTATCCATTATATGTCATTGAAAGACAAAGAATAATGAAGATTCTGAAAAAGACATGATATAATACTACAGAAATATACAATGTAACTATGTCAACTAATCAATCAAGTGCACAATTAGTAAATAATGTCTATCATATAAATATTTATGTGTTAGCCTATTGTTCGCAATAACAATTTATTTCAATTTTACCAAATTGAAATACATCTCTAAATTTATAACAAAATTTCATTGAATTGGTATTTACTTTTAGGTGGGAGATACAAATCATGTGACAGTTCAAATATGTCATCAAACACTGTGAAAGTAATATTTTTCAAGAAATAACAATCTTCATAAATTTAAACACCTTGAAATACCAAATATTTCTTTTACTGGCAATAGTAATTGACTCTCACATTAAAAAATTAAGAAACCAAAAAGTAAAACCAGATGACTATTCAAAGGAACACATGTGTTTTAATGGTCTTCCAAACGTTTAGATTTTATCTGCACTGATGAGACATAAGTTGTCGAAATGCGCATATGCAGAAAGTAAATTCACAGTGACTTCGGTATTTAGTTATGTGTCACCTGCATTATAAGCGAACTTGAGTTTCAGCATCATCAGACTATGAACATTCTTTTTTCTGTATCATGAGCTTAACTTAGACAGAGCAACTTATAGTTCTTTCTTATCCTTTCTTGCTGGAGTTTATTCCTAAATTACTCTTTAACTTTCAGTTTAATATCAAATGAATTAGTGCAACTCAGAGTTCAAATTGGTCAAAATCACATTTACACAAAGTACAATTATTTTTTATTATAATGTTTTTTAATTGTTTCTCAAGCCCCATCGGCATCTGTCCATAGGTAGCTGCATCACCCTTTTTTTGTGGGAAATTTCAACATTTTTTTTAAGAAACTTAATCTAAAAGTCTTACAAAAAACTGAAGTGTATGTTTCAAATTTTTAAATTTAAAACAAAAAGGCTTGAGAAAAATAGAAAAATGCATGGGTGTTCCTCGGAACACATGTGTCGCCTGCACTATACATATAAAGAATTCCTGTTTTGTTTTATAATAACAATGATAATCAGAAATAATCAAAATTAATGATAAACTAAATGCATGGTGCACATCTGCATTGAAGTTTGGTTGGAAAGTACCAAGTGGTCTATGAGGAGTTGCAGATAATGGAGGTATACCCTATGACGCAAATAAACTAAAATGACAAAGTCCAAAAATAGCTAGAAAATTTGAAAAAAATCAAAATAAATGAGAAACTAAATGCATGGTGCACATCTGCAATATATATTGAAGCATTCCTGCAAGTTTGGTTGGAAAGTACCACGCAGTCTATGAGGAGTTGCGGATAATGGAGGTATACCCTATGACCCAAATAAGCTAAAATGGCAAAGTCCAAAGACAGCTAGAAAATCTGAAAAAAAATATAAACAAGAGCTGTCGCCAAATGGCAGCCAAATATACCCCCGCTCATTGAACCCTGAATCGATATGGCAAGTGCAAATTTAAGACGGTGTGGACACATTACAGGTGCGGACACATTACAGGTGTGGACACATTACAGGTGTGGAAACAGTACAAGTTTGGAAACAATAGAAGTATGGACACAATGATATAATCTTCAAGAAAGAACTTTTCACAAGGGTTCCAATGAAAATACTCTGTCGAAATCAGACAAATATAAAACTCACCCCTTTTTTTAGCCTATTTGACATTTTACAAAAGAATCATTATAGAGAAATTTCATTACAATACTTTGAAAACAACTTTTCAAGAGGATTACAATGAAAAAGTGTGCAGTGCTCTCTCACAGCTTGACTTCACAATATCTATGCTTTAAGTTATTTCTTAGAAAAAAAATCATTTCAAAGATATCAACAAAAGTCACACTCAAATTATCTCCCCTTCCTGGTTTCATGCAATAATTGCATTCCTTAATGCACCTCTCAACATAGTATCCTTCCTTTGCCTAAAGTTTCTTAAAAAGTCTTCAAGTGATTTTAGAGGAGTTGCGCTTACTAGGTAACCCATACATAGGAAATCAATGAAAAGTCAAAGTTGAATTATCTCCCCTTCCTGGTTACGGACAATAATTATATTCCTTCATGCACATCTACATATAGTGCGCTTCCCTTGTGTAAAGTTTCATCAAAATCCTTCAAGTGGTTTAAGAGGAGTCGCGCTTACGAGGTAACCCATACATAAGGAATCAACGAAAAGTCAAAGTCGAATTATCTGATCTTCCTGGTTACGGACAATAATTATATTCCTTCATGCACATCTACATAT
>MJUU01055545.1:1409-26359 GCA_002080025.1 Modiolus philippinarum | reverse complement strand
TGGTGACCATTTGTTCCTTGGTGGTTGTGGTAAGTATTATGTACTAGATGGTTCCCCTTACAGAGACCCAAACCATGTGTTCTCTGGTGACCATTTGTTCCTTGGTGGTTGTGGTAAGTATTATGTACTACATAGTTCCCCTTACAGAGCCCCAAACCATGTATTCTCTGGTGACCATTTGTTCCTTGGTGGTTGTGGTAAGTGTATTGTCACATTTATTTGATTTACAGAATGTATCATTACTGTTATAAAAGTTGATCTTCTAAAGATAAATTACAATCATTTTACAACCCCAAATGGTTTGATAACTTTTGTTGTTCACCTTATATGATGAATTTCTGAAAACTGGCCCCTTTTAGGACCAAAGAAATCTGTCCGTTTAAAGAGGTTTTGGTTTTCCGAAGTTAAGAAATCTGGTGGTTTCAATCCAAACACCGATTTAGGTACTGCAACATATGATTGCTATTATCAATTTAGGTTGTAAGTTAATAGATGAGTTTCCAATTGGTGAATTTTCCCGAAAAATTTTGACGTCACAATATAGATTTTTGGACGTCACAATGTTACGTGACGCAATTTACTCCGATTGACCTCAGGTCAATCGTGACAATTTATTCATAAAACAAAATTGGAAATTCGTCTATAATTGTAGTGTGTTTTCTTGCTTTATAGATAATTTCAATCCAGACTGGCAGTAATATGTAAAAATACACTAATCTATCAATCATGCAAAGTTCTGTTCCTAGATGATTTTGCCCGTATGGTTATTTGTTCTCCATCAGATTTTATGCATCTTTGGATTTACTGTAATCCAACTAAATTTCGCAAGCAATTAATTTTTGCAGTCATCATGAAGGGGGAAAATGAAGAAAAAAATAGTTGCTGAACTACCTAATCCTATAGTACATATTCGTTAGCAGAAACAACAAATCACAAAAATTAGAATCTGCCAAATTTACCACGATGGACAAAACACAAAATAAAGTATTCACGAAAATATGTTGGTTTAAAGTTATTTTGATTTGATCTTCAATGGCCACCTGCAGAAACTAAATTTACAGTGACTTCATTATTCATATGTATAGGGTCTGTAAGTCTCGTCATGTGACTCATGAGAATCAATGATAAGCAGGCAATTCGAAATCGTTTCCCGCCAAGAAATGAGGTCTGAGGATTATGACGTTCAATTTTTTGTTTGAAACGTCATATATCTTTGTTTAAAATGTAACTTCTGGGTACATTTTTGATCCCAGAAGTTCCAAAATTTTACGAGACTTACAGGCCCTATTACCATTTTAATCATTGTAAGATTGACTAATGTTACTGTAAACCAACTTATTTTCACAAGCGAATACTTTCGTGACTTTCGCGTTATTGAAAGTATCATGAAAGTAAATCGTCATGAATAGTTCTTACACTTTATTAACGCATTAACAGAAATAGAAAAGCGCGAAAATTAATCGCCGCAAACTTTACCTGACGGGACAAAATGCAAAATAAAGTATCCAGGAAAATAAGTTGATTTACAGTATATTATTGATTATTTTCAGGAAGAATGTTTGAGAAACCTGCCTTCACCATGTTGAAATCATTAGATGCTATATCAGAACTTCCACCCGATACACTTGTGTGGCCAGGTAACAATGCTAAACATCAGTCGATTATCTCCCCTGTAATAAGTTAGTTTTGTATGGTTCAAAAGGGAGATAATTTTAATTAGCATATCGATAGTCTTTTTATACCCTGCCACACAAAGTGGCGAGGTATTATGTGATACCCTCAGTTGTGTGTCTGTCCGTCTGTCTGTCCCTCGAAGGCTTCTGACTGATAACTTGTGAACAAAATAACAAAAGGTCTTCAAACTTGGTATGCAAGTTGTTTACCACAAAACTCAGGTCAAGTTCGATTTTGGGTTCAGAGGTCTAAGGGATTCTGGAGTAATGCCTCTTGAAACTTCGAAATTTTGTGAATTTTAGAGTTTCTGACTGATAACTTTTGAATGAAATAACACAAGGTCTTCAAACTTGGTATGGAAGTTGTGTATAACAAAACTCAGGTCAAGTTCAATTTTGGGTTCAGAGGTCCAAGGGGTTCTGGAGTTATGCCCTTTGAAACTTAAAATTTTATGAAAAGTGGTGGGGTATCATGTAATGCACCATTACTATTTTATTTGATATTAAAATAAAAATTATCTCCAGTTTAACCATATATAACTAACTTGGTACAGGGAGATAACAGATATAAAGATTGTTAAGTGACAGATGTTAGATATCATATCTCATCCACTTTGGCTGTGAATTAGCTCCCTGTCCCTGTAAATACAGTTTATCCAATAGACTTTGTAAATAATTTTAATTAACATATATACATCTTTTTGTTTACCCCAGATTACAGATTATCAGTAATCTATTTTCAAAGTATATTTCTGAGATATTTGTGGGTTCTAGTTTTTGTATTTTTAGTTCGCCTCAACGAAGTTGAGGAGGACTATTGGAGTACCCCCGGCGTCCGCGTCCGCGTCCGCATTTGGGTATATATCTTAGTAACTATATGCAGTGTAGGCTCATCAAACTTTGCATGCAGGTGCATCTTGGGCTAACTCACAGCCTCCAAGAAAATTAGGTCTCTCTGACCTATATTTTCCACTTGGGTGGCTTTCATTCAAATTTACATTNTCTATTTTCAAATAGGAAAAATGAAAGGATATGGAGTGAATGTACATGTGACAAAAACGCACACGATACATAGAAAACTCCAGTTTATCAAGGACAGGGCTTTTATTCCTGTCTTCATCTTGAAGATCTTAAAGTATATTTCTGAGATATTTGTGGGTTCTAGTTTATGTATGTTTTGTGTTTTTTATATACCCCGCCACACGTAGTGGCAAGGTTTTATGTGATACCCTCAGTGGTGTGTTCTTCCATCCATCTGTCTGTCCCTCGAAGGTTTCCAACTGATAACTTGTGAACGAAATAACATAAGGTCTTCAAACTGGGTATGTAACTTTTTTACCACAAAACTCAGGCAAAGATAGATTTCATGTTCAGAGGTCCCAGGGGTTATGCAATTACCCCTTGAAACATTGAAATTTTGCAAATTTTAGGGTTTCCGAGTCATAACTTGTGAACAAAATAATATATTGTCTTCAAAGTTTGAATGTATCTTGTTTACCACAAAACTCGGGCCAAGTTCTATTTCGGGTTCAGAGGTTGAAGAGGTTCTGGAGTTATGCCCCTTGAAAATTAGAAATTTGTGAATTTTAGGGTTTCTGACTGATAACTTGTGAATGATATAATATATTGTCTTCAAACTTGGTATGTAAATTTTTAACCACAAAACTCAGCCCAAGTTGGATTCATGATTCAGAGTTCCAAGGGGTTCTGGAGTTATGCCCTTTGAAACTTTGAAATTTTTGCAAATTTTAGGGTTTTAGACTGATAACGTGTGAATGAAATAGCATACTGTCTTCTTATTTGGTATGTAATTTTCTTACTATAAAACACAGGGCAAGTATAATTTTGGCTTCAGAAGTACACAGGGATCTGGAGTTATGCCTCTTTAAACTTTGAAATTTTGTGAAATGTGGTTGGGTATCATGTAATGCTCCGTTGCTATTTTTTTTTGTCAACCACTTAAATAGAGGAAATTAGTACATGCTCAAATCTTTCAGGAGCATAATCCTCTGTGTTTTACATCATGTCATTAGAGAAACATTTTCTACAACTTAACCATTAATTATGAAATTTTTCACATCTTGT
The DNA here is from genome assembly GCA_002080025.1 of Modiolus philippinarum. Classification (NCBI taxonomy): domain Eukaryota; kingdom Metazoa; phylum Mollusca; class Bivalvia; order Mytilida; family Modiolidae; genus Modiolus; species Modiolus philippinarum. Next base: position 22,601 of record MJUU01055545.1, on the reverse strand, counting down.
TGAATAAATTTTCAAATGTTTAAAAACTTGCCAAGCCTTGTTTTCAAACATTAGCAAAATTTATTTAACTCGTCGTCGATGTGAGAAATTCCATAATTAATTTAGATCTCGTTGTAGAAACTATGTGTACAACTCCAAACATAAATGAAAGATGTATGTTACATATACATGTAGAAAAACAATTAGCAATGATAGAAGTCTAATGAGGTTAACTTTTACTATGTGATAGAGTAGTCCCTATATTATAAGACCATCCATACTGCAAAGAAACATTTAATTTTAACGTAAAATTTAAAACACTGATCATGAAAAATAATATATGTATTTGTAAAAGCGGTCTTTATTGAGAGGGAATACATTCACTTTAAATATGAAAAATGTGGATCAGGGAGATGGTCTCTTATGAGAGGTCAAAATGCATTACACATTAAGGGGTGGTCTCATAAGGGAGGGGAACTATGTATATTCTGTACATACTCATTTGATTTGTATTTCACTGAAATACATTATTTTCATGTTAAATTGTATTCTTTTAAGGTCATGAGTATGCTGTAGATAACCTGGAATTTGCCAACCATATTGAATCTGGAAATGAGGCTGCAAAGGTTAGTCCAACTACCACAGTTCTGTATCATTTTAGTTTTGAGGGTAATGGTCACTCAAACAGCCAAGACTTCAATAGTACATGTACTTTTATTTTGTCGCCTGCTGTAAGCAGAGTCGACATACTGTGGATGCACTTTTATTCGTGGACATCAATTTTCGTGGTTTTCATAAATATCACGCTTTCGTGGGTACCTAAATTCGTGGTTTCAAATTCTATCCATTAAAACCCTATGGAAAACTGCAATTCGTTGGGAACCTAATTTCGTGGTTTAAGTGAACCACGAAATCCACGAAAATTGGATCCCCACGAACAATAGTACTTTCACAGTATAGGGATTACTATCCGTCGTCTTACATAGTCGTACTGTGTCGTCTTGCATTGTCTGTTGGTTTTTGAATCCGCAACTCCTTCATAATTGCTTGTCCGATTCCAACGAAACTTTCAGGATATGTTGTTCACCTGGTGTAGTTGTGCACCTGAATTTTGATATTACAGATTTTAGAGGTTCACAGAGCAAAGTTGCTCATTTTGAGTCTGTTGGTTTGAATAGGCAACTCCTTCAAAACTGCAAGTCCGATTCCAATGAAACTTTCAGGATATGTTGTTCATGTACCTGATACTTAGAATTTTTGTCTGACAGATTTTAGAGGTTCATAGAGCCAAACTGCTCATTGTGAGTCTTTCAAAACTGCATGTGCGATTCCAACCAAACTTTCAGGATATGTTGTTCACATGGTAAAGTCGTGCAACTGATGCTTACAATTTTGGTTTAGCAGATTTTAGAGGTTCACAGAGCCAAAATTGCTCATTTGTTAATTTGGTTTGTTAATCCACAACTCCATCACAACTAGAATTCAGATTCCAACCGAACTTGCAGGATATGTTGTTCACATGGTGTAGTTGTACATCCGATAGTAAAATTTTGATTTTACAGATTTTAGAGGTTCACTGAGCCAAAATAGCTCATTTGCATATTCAGTTTGTTAATATGAAACTCCTTCAAAAGTTTAACTCATATTCCAACCAACCTTTCAGAATTTATTGATATAATTGCGCACCTGATTCTTAAAATTTGATTTCACAGATTTTAGAGGTTCACAGAGCCAAAATTGCTCATTTGTTAATTCAGTTTGTTAATCTCCGATTCCTTCAAAACTGTCAGATTCCAACCAAACTACCAATTTGTACTGCCTGAAGGGGTTTACCTTGATACGCCAGAGATGACAATTGGTATACAATAGAATTCTATAGAAGCTTGATTGTCTTGACGAGCAGACAATAGACAGGAGTTTTAAAGGAGTTTTATAGGTGTTACTAGAGGAATATTGGTATGTTCATTCTAGAATTGCAAATAAAATATGTAAATCATCCGGGAAATCCGCCATAATAATTACAATTTGTCGACTTTCTCTTACTGATTCTTCATTCGTTCCTTCTACTGCTAGAGAGTGGAATAAACTTTACCTATCTCTCCGAAATTAAGATAACATTGCTAAATTCTGTACAGCCTTAAAAAGGAAATTTAATACCCGAGACACTATCCCTCCGAAATACTACTCTTATGGTCCTAGAAAATTAATGTGATTTTAACTCAGATTAGATGTCATGCTTCATTCTTAAATTATGACTTGTTTAGAGTCAATATTACTGCTAATGCATCTTGTGCATGTGGTACTCCTCGTGAGGATGCACATCATTATTTCTTTCAATGCAAACTATATGATAATTCTCGAAACGAATTGTTATTATATTTAAGACAACTTAATGTTCATATTGATTTACTGCTAGTAATATGTGGTAGTTCTCAATTAAGCTATGATGAGAATTGTGGTATCTTCGGACAGGAGTGTAAATTTATAAAATCATCAAAGAGATTCCTCATTGTATAGTATACTATAATTAAGAGACATCTGAATCAATCCATTCACTCACAAAACTGTTTATAAATAAGTTTTAATCTATTAATATTTTGACTGTACTATATAATACTTTTTTCCCTCTTCTTTGAATTCTTACTTATGGCGGATTTCCCGGATAATTAATGTATTTTATTTGCAATTCTTCAATGAACATACCAATATTCCTCTAGTAACACCTATAAAACTCCTTCTGAACTCCTGTCTATTGTCTGCTCGTCAAGACAATCAAGCTTCTATAGAATTCTTTTGTATACCAATTTGTACTGCCTGAAGGGGTTTACCTTGATATTCCAGAGATGACAAATTGGTATACAATAGAATTCTATAGAAGCTTGATTGTCTTGACAAGCAGACAATAAACAGGAGTTTAGAAGGAGTTTTATAGGTGTTACTAGAGGAATATTGGTATGTTCATTGAAGAATTGCAAATAAAATATGTTAATCATCTGGGAAATCTGCCATAAAACATATGTATCTGTGCATGATTTCTATATTTACATAATAATTAATGTTGTTATTATATAAGGAGAAGACTTCATAAGTTGGAAAAACTTGTGTCTTATCCTTTTTGTTTATGAGCAAATAAAATAATTATAAACTAAAAAACCTGAAAAATATTTCAATAGATAAAGAAATATATATCTAGTATACATCAATAACAGAATTAGCGATTAAAACACTATTAGTAATTTGTTTTGCTCGGATGGATTTCTCAGCTAGTATTACATCTCTTGCTATTCCACTCTACGATATACAAGCAGAGAATTCCATACTCACAAAACAAATTACTAGTAGTATATATGTATTTTAAACGTGCATGAAGGCTTTTATAATCCTGTGAAATACAATAATGAAGCATTTAATGGTATTTATTATACCCCCGCTCCGTAGGAGAGGGGGTATACTGTTTTACCCTTGTCCGTCTGTCTGGCTGTGTGTCCGTCCCTCCGTCTGTCTGGAACATCTTTCATCAAGGATTTCTCAGCTTGTGTATGTAGTAATGATTTGATATATGGTCTGTAGCTTTAGTATGATGAGTTGTATTGTGCCTCCCCATTTCAAGTCCGTAACTCATCTACTTCCTGTTTGACGATATCTTTGATTTTTTCCATTATAGCTATATATTGAAATTTTTCGTCAAGGATTTCACAGCTTGTGTATGTAGTAATGATTTGATATATGGTCTGTAGCTTTAGTATGAAGAGTTGTATCGTGTCTCCTCATTTCAAGTCCGTAACTCATCTACTTCTTGTTTGACGATAACTTTAATTTTTTCCCATTACAGCTATATATTGAAATTTTTCATCGAGGATTATTAGCTTTTGTATTGAGTAATGATTTGATATTTGGTCTGAAGCTTTAGTATGATGAGTTGTATCATGTCTCCCCATTACAAGTCCCTAACTCATCTACTTCCTGTTTGACGGTAACTTTGATTTTTTCCCATTACAGCTATATATTGAAATTTTTCGTCGAGGATTTCTTAGCTTTTGTATTTAGTAATGATTTGATATTTGGTCTGAAGCTTTAGTATGATAGTTGTATCGTGTCTTCCAATTACAAGTCCCTAACTCATCTACTTCCTGTTTGACGGTAACTGATTTTTTTCCCATTATAGCCATACAATGTATATTGAAATATTCTGTCAAGGATTTCTCAGGTTGTGAATGTAGTAATGATTTGATATTCGGTCCGAAGCTTGAGTATAATAAGTTTTTATCATGTCTTCCCTTTTGGAGTCAGTAACTTATCTACTTCCTGTTTGAAGATAACTTTGATTTTTTCCCATTATAGCTATATATTGAAAATTTTTCGTCAAGGATTTCTCAGCTTGTGTATGTAGTTATGATTTAATATTTTGTGTGAAGCTTGAGAAAGATGAGTTGTCCGTAACTCATCTACTTCCTGTTTGACGATAACCTTGATTTTTTCCTATTCTTGCCATATATTGAAATTTTTCATCAAGCATATCTTAGAATGATGAGTTGTACAGTGTCTCCCATTTTCAAATCGGTAACTCATCTATTTCCTGTTTGACGATAACCTTGATTTTTTTCCTATTATTGCCATATATTGAAATTTTTCATCAAGGATATCTCGATTTGTGTATGTAGTAATGATTTGATGTTTGGTCTTGATCTTTAGTATGACAAGCTTTATGGTGTCTCCCCTTTTTAAGTCCATAACTCATTTACTTCCTGTTTGATGGTAACTTTATTTACCACTGCAACTATGCCAATGCTTGTTTTTACTTTGGAGCGGCTACAGTCACATTTGATGGCATTTTTTACAACGTTCCAGCTTGCAAAAAATAGAACAGAACTTTAAACTTCTGCCCTTCCAATTACTAAACTGTGAACAATAATACTTTCAAGGATATTTTTTTACCAGATGCAATATATTTGTACTTATGGAGGATTTCCTGGATGATTAACATATTTTATTTGCATTTATTCAATGAACATACCAATATTCCTCTAGTAACACCTATAAAACTCCTTCTAAACTCCTGTCTTTTGTCTGCTCGTCAGGCAATCAAGCTTCTATAGAATTGTATTGTATTCCAATTTGTACGGCCTGAAGGGGTTTACCTTGATACTCCAGTGATGACAAATTGGTATACAATAGAATTCTATAGAAGCTTGATTGCTTGACGAGCAGACAAAGGACAGGAGTTTAGAAGGAGTTTTATAGGTGTTACAAGAGGAATATTGGTATGTTCATTGAAGAATTGCAAATAAAATAAGTTTATCATCCGGGAAATCCACCATAATAAAATGAATGAAAGAATATCATATACATGTATCACTTCATAGTACTGCTCAACAAATAGAAATAAGCTGTCTGTATAAATTGAATTTTATTTGTTTGTCCTTTTCAGCCTATAAAATTTATTCTTCTTTCTACAGAATGTTAGATTAAAGTAGGGTTTCAGTGTACAGAGGACCTTGGAAAACTGGCTTCCGTCAGGACCAAAGAAATGTGTTTGTTTTAAGATGTTCCAGTTTTCAAGGAATGCTGGAAGTTGAATATATTGATCCTTTTGTCAAATAGGATAAGATTTGACTTTTTATGCGATCGCAAAAATTTTGAGGTTGTAAAAATTTTGAGGTCATATAATGGTATGGTGTCTTTGATGTCATTGTTGTCGTCTGTAGACACTTCTGTTTTTGGTCGATAATATAAGTTCAAGTTGATCAATCCTTACTAAATTTTCACACAATGTTCCTTGGCACAAAAGGAAGGCTTGGATTGGTTTTTGTAATTGTGGCCCCTCCCATTTAAGAAAAAAGAGCCAAAAAGGGACAAATTTGGTGTTTTCATATATTGGGCTGTAGAATCCTTATTATTTATCAGAATTCAATGGGGTTTCTTTCTGTGAACTCCTGAGGAAATTTCTAATCTGTATTATCAATTATGTCAACGGATTTCATGTCGGATGTATTGTTCATGAGATAAATAAGGCCCAAAAGGGGCAAATCTCAAAAATATTAATTTCTTATTTTTTGTCCGATTTTGATGCAGTTTTTTGAAATGGGTTCCTTATGAAAATTTAAAGTGCAATTAGTGCTCAACAATTAGATTTTTTATAACTTGTTTTCTCTCGGAGCTATAAGGGGCCAAAATTGCAAATGTGCATATCACCTTAAATTTTTATTTTTTATCAGATTTTGATGGGATTTTTTTCTTTGGATTCTTCTTGATGTAAGCTTTCAGTAGTAAATCAACAGATTTAGCATATATCTTACCGTTTTTTCGCTGTAAGGGTCAAAGGAGCCAAAATTACAATTTTTTCAAAAAATGTAAAATCTTATTTGTCATCGAATTTCAATGGGATTTTTTATTTGGATTCTTCTTGCTGTAAGCTTTTGGTAGTATGTCAACAGATATTGTGTATCTCTTACCTTTTCTGAGCTAAAAGGAGTCAAAGGGGCCAAAATTGCAATTTTTCAAAATATGCAAAATCTTTATTTTTGTCGGATTTCAATGGGATTTTTTTTGTCAACAGATTTTGCGTAACTCTTACTGTTTCTGAGCTTTAAAGGGAAAGTTCAGTCAAAAATCAAAATTTGATATTCTGTTATTTACATGTCAAACATCCATGATACCTCGATAAAAAAATTAGATCTTTATCTATAAAGTCAAAAAACGATCTTTGAAATGTCAAAAAATACTACTGGGGTTCGCCATATTTTCATATGTGGCGACACTAACGATACCACAACATCTAATTACCGTTGTACATGTATACTGCGTAAAGGTGACACGTACAATTATCATAAAGATGACTCTGTGTTATCAGGCAGGATTTGTAAAGTACGTTTTCGCCTAAGTTTCATTGTACTGGTCAGGTTGTTTCAAAAGTCATTTACCTGTATGATAATTTAAAATCAATGATTTAATTCTTATTTCAAGCATATGAATAGGCAATCTTTTTATTATTGTTTTCTTCCTCAGATCATTAGGATATAGAAATTCTGCAAATTCATCTTCTTGATACATGCTTTTAGCATTTTTTTTTTTATTTTATGTAATTAATCTAGCTAGGATATAAAACAATTCTTTTCCAAACAAAATAATCCATGCTATCGCTAAAAGATATAAATCCTGCAAGCGGAATGTACCTCTAAACCGGCTCTGTTACCGTAATTCCCATGAGATGTACAATTCATCTAGGGGATTTTTTTTTTACTTTTACATAAGCAAAGTTTTTAAATTTTGGATCCAACATTCGAAGGGTCCAGAGGTGGGAGAGTTCCAGACAATTTTTCATAAATTTTCCTCAAATTTTGCTAAAGTAATGCACGAAATTGCTCATTTTATTTTTTGAATCAGACAATGTTTCAACCGGATATCAGCACTGTTTGGAGATCTCCTGGTATTTTGTCCAGCAAAGGTCTAGTTCGAACTCAAGGGCCACCACCTTGTTGAATTTTATTTACAGAAATATAATTCCTAAACTCATAAAATAGCACTGCCACAATCCTCTAAGTCAATACGTATAATACTATTATGCTATAATATTGTCATTACATTGTCTTTTCATGCATATGAGACAGAATATAATTGTTTTTCTGATTACCTGCAGAAGGTGATTGTATGTTGTAACACAGTCGGTAAATATTCTGTCTGTGTATATTTCATTGTTGTCTCAATATACGCACATGTCACTCTCTCCAGGGCAGAGCTGGCGGCTTAATTACACACATATACACAATAAGGGGAGGCTTTGGAGATTTTGCCTGGAAAAATTATTTATTTTCATGAAAATTTCGAACAAATTATTTATTTTCACCAAATGTTGCATCGAATTATTTATTCACATTTGCAACAAAAAAAAATTATTCTTCAAACCAACATTAAATGATTTATTTTAATGACAAGTAGGATTAAAATATTTCTTTTAACTGGTACTAACATTGAATTATTTATTTACAAATCGCACAAGTTACAGATCGAGTGTTATATATAAAATTACGAAATTCCTAATAGGAAGTTTTTATCTAGGTACAATTTCAAATTTATTGCTGTGACATCTCTAGTAACTATACCAAATAAAGATGAAATAAAAATATCTGGATAGGAACAGACACATTTTGTTCAAAAACACAAAGGATTTATCTTACTTTCTAGGATCTTCTAGGGAACATTGAAACTAATTGACTAATTGGTCTCTCAAGTTAAGTATTTGGGTTAATAAATTGACGTTTTCATCCCCTTTCTGCACGAATCATATTACTTGACTACATGATCTAAACTCTTGTCAGAAGTTAGGGGAACTTGTTTTAACTTAAATTGTTGTCCTGCATATCTTCTATCTATTATATTGGTGATACACTAGACATAACATAGGGTATTTTGAGGCCGGCTTAAATATCTATTCCGGAAAGAATGTTTGTATTGGAATAAATACACTGTTACACCTGCCGTATAGGTTTGAAAATGGATAGTCCAGAAATGCTTTATATATTACTTATACATGTTGTGAAAGTGGCAATAAAAGAAAATGTAATACCAAAACATGTCTCGTCCTATTTGTGGATGTTTGATTTCAAGCCCACAGCCCATACACTAGCATAAAGGTTTTAGTCACAAAAGCTGATATTTATTCAAAGCTGCAGTTGATTTTTCGGAAAAATGGCAAAATTTAGCATTTTTATTTTCTATGGAATATGTATATACACTATAAATGAATAATTATTTTGCATTTGTTTAATACATATAAGTTTTGTTTTTCTTTTCCAAAAAACACTTTTTTAGATTTTATGACATCAAAACGTAAAAAAAAACACTTCTGCATCCGATAAGGTGCAAATATTTTAAAGCCATGTGCCGTAATAATTACCTGTAATACGTGGCGTGTGCCACACCTAGCACAGGTGAAGTAAAGTTTTGGTGGCAATAAACATCGTTACCAGGTGACCAAGGATTATGTTGTACATGAAGACTGTGTACTGTACAAAAATTCAGTGTTAAAAACACGTGTGTGGAAAACAAAGCAAAGATGGAATTAACATTTTCTTTATTCAGAATTCTGTTCATAATGTCTCTGTTTTATTGATGATTTCTTGATTTATTATTTCTTTACTAATTACGTGTGGAAAACATTTTTTTTTAGACTGAAGGATTTTTTACCTTACTGTTCACGTATTGATGCATGTTATGATTGCGTACATAGTTAATATTTTGAGTGTTGTGACCGTTGAAATAAGGGAAAACACTTGTGAAAAGAGTGAGATGTATTGAATTTACGTTCTAATGGAAAAGCCAAGTTTTTTTTCAAATTTTTTACCAATAACCCTATAACCCATAGAAACACTAAATTCGGACACACATTTTATTTTCCTAACCTCTTGCTTTGATCGACGTATACAGGCTACATTGTAATTTTTTCTTTATATGGTATGTGGTATCGAGTATTGACCAATCAAATCATAATATAAGGTACTGGAAGCTAATATAATGTACCAGAAGAGGTCAATATGTCAGCGCCCAGCTTGCTAAAATTTTGACACAAAAACACGAATTATTAAATAACCACTTAAGACCTGGCAACTAGTCATGGCCACAACGTTTTATGATTTATGTCTGAATAACATATCAAATTTAATTTTTTTAGTGAACTTTCCCTTTAAGGGATTAAAAGGACTAATTTTTATGTTCCCTAGGTTTACTTAGTGTCCAGCTAATTACTGTGTCAAGCTCTTTACTGTGTCTACATTAACTTTAAATTACACTTGCTAAAATTTCAGTGAGTGGTCAAAATGCTGCGGTCGTATTATGCTGCGCTCGGCGTAGCCCTTTATACCTGAATGTTTGTATGCATTCTTGTTAATTGCAAACAAGACCAGCTAAAATCTTTTAAAGTGAGATCTATTTATTGATCTACAGTTATATGGGGATTGTCATGTAGCATATTATATACAATCTACTAATCATATTGTCACCAGAAAATATTTCCTGAATACAGAATAGCTGAATTTGACATTTTTTTTTTTTCAGACAAAACTTTATACATAAGGGTACTCAGAATTGATGGAATTTTGGGAAATTTATAACTTAAAACTTTTGTATTGATCTGTGAAATACAAAATTTGTATACATTTTATGTTGTAGAAAAAGCTTGAATGGGCTAGAGATCAAAGACAGAAGAAGTTGTGTACTGTAAGTATCAGATTAAACCTGTGACTGGGCCGAGAAATTAAGATTTATTTTGTCTGCCCCTACATCTGTCTGTGTGTATGTAAAATAATTGAAATCAAAGCTAGCTTGATCCCTAACTATCTAGTCACATTGGAGAGATAAAAAGTGAATTTGAGGTTACAATAAAAGTTGTGAACTTTTTTTAAATAATATTCCATTCTTTATTAAAAAAAAACTGCAAGATGTCATACTTTTATTATTATTTTAACACTTGGACTGTAGGGTTTGCCTTCATGTAAAATAGTAGTCTACAAGCTATAGAAATCATGACCACTTACTTATCATGAACTATGGACCTGGCCTTTAATAAAACTAATCTGCCTCGTGGAGCAAATTTCTTTACACTGAAGTAAAAGACAAAATATGGGAGTAAAAAAATCACACAAATTTGATATCTTGACCTGTGTTTATCCTTATGTACATAGATCATTTTTAACTTGACATTTAAAGCAGACATCAACCAGTTTTCAGATCTAGCTACATTTTATTCCAGTAAAATCTTTTTGACTTGTCTTTATTTTGATTTGGTCTTTTTAGTGTCCATCAACAATTGAAGAGGAATTATCATATAATCCATTTCTACGAACAAAGGAGAAATCTGTTTTGGAAGCTGCAGGAGGTGTGTTTGAGGGAGAATTCAAAGTACCGGATGATTTAGCTAGAGCCCAAGCTTTGTTTGAATTAAGACAGTTGAAAGACAAGTTTAAATATAAGTTATGATTTGAAGTGGAGTTATTTTTAGCAAAAAAGAAATCAGTTGTTTATACAGTCTGTATGACTCTTTATGTGATATTGATGATTTCCTGTCATGTGACATTTATAATTTCCTGTTTCAGAAACTATAGAATTGTGGGAAAATGTACACCAGAATATTTTGATTGGCTCTGGATATAAATGACACAATGCTAATTGTTTACACCAACATTTCGACTACAGTCATGTTTCCACCAGTCCTTCATTTTCCAAAATAGAGAATTCACAAAAAAAATTTTAAACGGTAAAACATTACCATAACCCATCTGATTGTTATATCTTTTTATGTCATCATGACATCTTATAATGCTCATGGTAGCTTCTGGTTCTTTTTTCCCAGTATGTTTCCTGTAAAAATAGTATATGTATGGTAAGTTGAGCTGCAAAGGTAGAGATGTATATTTCTGAATGCCAACAGTGATGAATAACATCTTTTTTTAAGCTATTGACATCGGAAAATGATAATCCCGCAGATTGTGAGCTGGATTCAAACCCATACCCCTGCTGCACCATCAGCCCTGCAATCTCCAGTCTGTCAACATATCCACATGACCACGGACAGCTGCTTACAACACTATTACCTATCCCGTCAAAAATATAATTGGGTTTTACTTTTCATGCACCCAGAAGTCATAAGCTGAACAAGATAAAATCCTGATGTTACCCATGAACAAATACAAAAAATGACACACATTTATGTGTCATTAGTATGTAACTATGAAATGTTCATTTTCATTTTATATCTTAATCACTCCATTAAAAAAATAAATCCTATTTTCATTTGAGTTCAGGTTGGAAATGAGGATTTAATTTCAACTTTTGGACAGAAGTTAAAACAGCAAAAATACTGTTATAATGATATTTTATAATTCATAAGTAGATTAATCATTATTTAAATGAAACCTTTTTAAAGGATTGTTAAAATGTGAAATTATGATTTTTTGCTGTAGAATTGTATATTTCAGCAAAAAAAAAAGGTCACAAATTTGGATTTTTGCCATTAGTATTCAACCTAATTTTTGTGAATCAAAATTATCATTTACATTAAACATTCTCATGTGAAATATGTTTCATTGTATACAATTTGATCAATCTAGAATTAATCATTGTATAAATCCTGAATAAGGTGCTTGTAACTTTTTCATCTGAAATGGTATTTTTGCAACATTTTGCCTTGAAAATCAACTAAATGACATTGAACACACGCTCATCAACTTCATGTTTGCTGATTTGTTGATTAATATTTTCTTAACAATTTGTTAAAATATTATGAAATATTGCTTAGGTTATGTACGTAAAATGATTTGATGTTTAGTGTGAAGCTTTTGTATGCAGTGTTGTTCTGTTACACCCTTCCTATGTCTATCACTAATAGTCAAATTGAAAATCGGGTAAGCTGCATCCATGTTTCATTTAGACATTTCTTTTATTTTTGTGCTTGTCCAATAGACCCTAAGTGCAAAAGTGCAAATTTTGTCTTTGTGCAGAAGTGCAAATTTTGTCTTTGTGCAGAAGTGCAAATTTCAGCAAAAAAAAAGGTCACAAATTTGGATTTTGCCATTAGTATTCAACCTAATTTTTGTGAATCAAAATTATCATTTACATTAAACATTCTCATGTGAAATATGTTGCATTGTATACAATTTGATCAATCTAGAATTAATCATTGTATAAATCCTAATGGTGGTTTAAAATGGAAGACGAAAATTCTATGCACATGACCTCATCTTCAATGGGTAAATGGCCAACCAGAAGTATGTGTATATGATACAGCAGTTGTAACCATGACAAAACGTCATAAATTAACTGACATCACAATGTAAAATATACTCAAATCACGAAGATTCTGCTTATAATACAGCATAGGATGAAAAATTCTGTATAGGATTAAAAGACTCTATTCATGTTTTATGTAAGAAATAGGTAATTACATTGATCAAAATTTAAGGTCTGGAATCCTATACTCATGTCAGAAATTCTACATCTTTTCCTCTGGTTTCTATGAGCTCAGCAAGAGAAAAAAATAAGATTTCTTACACTCAAAAAGATATCCTGTAATTAAATGTGATCTTATTCAAGAATCTATTAGGCTTATTTTTATACAGGGGATTTGATATAAAGATGTTGTTTTACTCAATAGTTTGATACATGTAATGGAAATTTTCCTGTATATAAAAACAAAACTCTGATAAATGTATGTATGTGTTACATGGTGAATTTAATGAAACATTTTGCATATTTTAGTTTCATGTGTTGTGCTTTAGGGTTATATCTATTGTATATCATGCAGATTGATGAAAATTCAACATGCAAACTATTCCTAATTTCTGTGTGAAATGACATTGTATTTCATGTATACTTGTGCAAGATTTCGTCTATACCACCCTTATCATAAGGGCCTTATCTTTGAAAACTTCATGTTTTATACTTTTTTTACATTGTGCCATAATACAATTGTGATATAATCTCTTATCTAACTTTACAAGTGTTTTTTCTAAGAAATACTGCAGAAATAAAACCCTAAGTAGAGGGTGCTTGATACAAAAAGTTGTATGACCACACTGATGATTAAAGAAAGGTGGACGATGGACGTGCATCTATGTCAGCAAATACGACGTCATGGCAAGCCTGGAGTAGTTCCTCAACTTCAAAGCATCATGATATCGCATGACATCACAATTAAATTATTTAAAATTACAGTCGAACTTTGATTGCTCGAACACCAAAGGGACAGTTGAAAACAGTTCGAGCCAACGGGATGTTCGAGATTTCGAGGTCAAACTTTGTTTAAACTTGAACAAATGGACCATAAAAATGGTTCGAGGCATCCATGGTGTTCGAGTTATTGCAGTTCGAGCCATCCAAGTTCTACTGTATGAATAAAATTATTATTATAAGTGCTTATTATTGTATAATGTATAAATGTAAGATAAACATACATGTACCATAAACAAAGATGTGGTGGTACACATTATTGTGTCGGGTCTCGTTGGTTGAAAGATAAGCATCATTACTCATTGCTAACGCGACTAGTAGTGATAAAGCTCATTCAGCAGACTCTACCTGATACATTTTTACCATCACATTATGTATATAATCAATATGTATTCAAAATAAAATATTTTTAGGTAATGTACTGGTAGCCATGCTTATGTATATATACATGTACCAAATAAGAATATATACATTAAAACAAAATAACTAATGATTATAAAAAAATAATGTCAAGAGTACTTAACAATACAATGATGTGACTTTTCCTGGGATTTCATTGGTCTACATGAATTCACACTCAGCATTTTGTCTCTGAATGACCTCATATTGTTCTCCGAATAACCTTTTGACGTCATTGAACAATCAATATTTGAATTATGACGTCATATTTTACTTCTGTGATTTAGAAATAGCAGGAACCTGTTTGAGATAAAAAGCAAACAGGTTCCTGCTATTTCTATATCACAGAAGTAAAACATGACGTCATAAAAAATGGCGAACCAAAGTGTAAATACGTCTATTCTTAGTTGTTACAAGACCTCTAATTTTCCCACTGATGTACAATTTATTTATTTTGATAAGATATTTGATTTGTTGTTACTATCATGAAGTAGAACAATTTAAAATAAATTTATTTACAGTTAATCAAAGAAAAACTTATAAATACAGTAATTTATGTTTAAGATAGATAGACACTTATATCCAAAACCATGAGATTTTGCTATAAGTCAACCCTTTCATGATAACTGCGTTCCTACATTTTGAGTGGAAAAAACAGTTCCCATGCAAATGACCTTGTTGGACAATTAATCATGATGTCATATATATTATGACATTGCATTTTACCCTTTCAAAAGCACATGAGCGCATGTGCTATTCAGGATTTTAATTTTGAAATGAGGGGTCTTTCTGATTAAAAAAAAATCATTATTGCCTGTCCTATAACTTAATGGACATGTTTCAAAATATTTATAGTATGACTTTGAATCCGATAAGAAGTGCATGAAGTAATATAGTTGCTGTGTGAAATTTTGAAGTGGAGATATTTTATCTTTAAATATTTTCTTTTGAAAAAGGGGAGATGAAACTTGTCAGCACCTCTTAAACGGGTACTTGGATTTTGATGAAATATCACACACTTACAGTACACCACTTGAAGATGTGAATGAAGTAATATGGTTGCTGTCCTAAATTTTGAAGGGAAGATAATTTGTCTTTGAATATTATCTTGAAAAAAGGGAGGAGGTATATCATTTTGTCCATACTTGTACTGTGTCAACATTTGTACTGTGTTCACAACTGTATTGTGTCCACACACACACTTAAATTAACACTTGCCATATTGATTCAGGTTCAACTAGCAGGGGGTATAACTGGCTGCCATTCGGGGACTGCTCTAGTTTTGTTTTACTTCAAATACTTTCCATGTAATTTGTAAAATCATCATGACAACTTCATGTTTTGAACAATTAATTCTGTTGTTTTGATGTAGTATAGAATGTTAAATTATTATGACCCTTTCATTGGTAGTTAAGTTACCAGTCTCTCTAACCGTATGTCTATTTCCAAATTACTATTGTCTTCATCATTCTTAAAGTTTTTGGTGAAATATGTATATTGCACATATTTGTATAATTATCAAACATATTATAATGTTTAGAATTTCATCTGAAAATATAGATTGTTCATCAAAGTCATCTTGAAAATATTGGTCTTTGGTTTGTCCTCTCAACCTGTATTACAGTTTTTAAATCTAAAATCATTTGTGCACACAGTGTATATCCAGCATCATTATGTGTTCAAGATTTTTATGCCCACGTGAAATGAAGTTTCGGGGGGCATATAGTTTTTTGGTCTGTCTGTCTGTTTGTTTGTCTGTTTGTCTGTTTGTCCACAAAAAACTTTAACATTGGGTATATCTTTTGAATGGTAAGTGATAGGGCTGTCATATTTTGTATGTGTATTCCTTATGGCAAGACCTTTCAAACGATACCAAAATTTTGGACCTCGTGACCTTGACCTTGACATGTGATGGACTTTTTGAAAAAAATAATAAACTTTAACATTGGGTATATCTTTTGAATGGTAAGTGATATGGCTTTCATATTTTGTATGTGCATTCCTTGTGGCAAGACCTTTTAATTGGACCCAGAATAGTTGACCTTGTGACCTTGGCCTGTGAACAACTGCATAAAAACTTTAACATTGAGTATATCTTTTGAATGGTAAATGATGGGGCTGTCATATTTTGCATGTGTATTCCTTGTGGCAAGACCTTTCAAAAGATAACAAAATTTTGGACCTCGTGACCTTGACCTTGTCATGTGATGGACTTTTTGAAAAAAATAATAAACTTTAACATTGGGTATATCTTTTGAATGGTAAGTGATATGGGTTTCATATTTTGCATGTGCATTCCTTGTGGCAAGACCTTTTAATTGGTACCAAAATAGTTTACCTTGTGACCTTGGCCTGTGAACAACTGCATAAAAACTTTAACATTGAGCATATCTTTTGAATAGTAAGTGATAGTTCTTTCATACTTTGCATGTGTATTCCTTGTGGAGAGACCTTTCAGTTGGTACCAGAATATTTGACCTTGTGACCTTGACCTTGGCATGTGACTGTCTGGTAAAATTTCACCAAAAAATGAAATTATATTTTGTTTTATTTTATATGTATATAGAAATTTAACTCATTTATGATGAAATGTTTCTTGATATCTATAGAATTTTTTTTTGTAAAAAAGATTTTTTAAATCATTCAGCATATTTTCTTTATTTATTCACTTTCGTTTTACATGTATCTATATATGTATTATATATATCAAGGATGAGGGATGTTACTTGAAATATCTATTATTTCATTTCTTCTCTTCTGTGTATACCTCCACTTTTTTGGAACCAGTATTGATGATCCCTGGTGTAATGAAAGTACTGATAACACTGATAAACAGAACACAATGAGTTGGCTATAAATGTTCCAAAGGGGGGGGGGGTGAAAATTGTTTTCTTAATAATGCTTGGATAATGATTGGAAGGGTTCATTTGGGTGACTTCTGTGTTTGCATCCAATTGCAATCATCATTTGATGTGATTTAACTTTTCTGTTGATACCAGAATTTATTTCTACAAATTATTTTGTCAGAAAGACATTCATTCTTCAAAGTTGCTAAATGTTTCTTCTTGACTTCTACCCGGGGGCATAAGTGTTTCACAAAACACATCTTGTTATTGTTAATTTTTTAATATGTACTTTTTGTTGGATAATTGAATGGTTGGTATACAAAAATTGTTGATTGCAATTTGGTAAATTTCCTGAAACTCTCAAAGACACTAGGTTCCGCAAAACTTTACAGTATTTTATACAAGGTAACACATGTACACACTTCCAAAGTTAATTGTTGTAGCAGGGTCCTTCTTCACTCACACATTTTTGAAAGTTTTCTGGAATATGCAAAATTGTTTTCCTCCTTCTGTCTTTGATATTCCTTTATAAAGTTATTTCCAGATTTCAGCTTTTATCATACATTCATGTATGGTTGTCATCATATAATAATGATTTGTATTCTTTCTGATTTGTA
The DNA here is from genome assembly GCA_002080025.1 of Modiolus philippinarum. Taxonomy (NCBI): domain Eukaryota; kingdom Metazoa; phylum Mollusca; class Bivalvia; order Mytilida; family Modiolidae; genus Modiolus; species Modiolus philippinarum. The sequence goes on along the minus strand of MJUU01055545.1, from coordinate 5,041 downwards.
AGGTTTTACCACAACATTGAGAACTCATTGCTGTAACATTATATTCACTATTGTCTTGTTTGCAATCTGTTAGTAGATATGATGAATCTTGTACTATAGCATATATAAATATATGAATTAAACACAAGTGCTTTAATATTTATTTTGTTACTGATATAAAAGTGTACACATTGTTTATGTTTGTAAAATTTGTAGTCTTGTTGTAATAAAATGTATAATATTGAAAACCATTTTTCTGTTTAGTTTTTATTTGAAAATAATTCATAGGCGCCGGTGGTTTGTTGGAGATTTATATATGGGTGGCCATCGTTTTCGTTAATATTTTACCCAGAGCGTAGCGAGGGGTAAAATAAATGAAAAATAGTGGACACCCAGCGAACATGAATGATCTGAGCAGACCTATAGTGTATGCAGTAATATGACAGCCATTACATAAGATTTACTGACATTTTTGTGCACAAAGCATATTATGATGTCGTCTGTTTCAGCGTAAAGACTGTTGTGATGTCATTCATTATTTCATTGGAGATTTTCATATGGCTGGTCTTCAACTATATAAGAATTAAATTTAACTTTCCTTGTTGAAAAATAGTAAAACACTGTGGGCCATAATGACTACTTTGAAGTTGGATATATTTCAATATATTCTGTCTATATAATTTCACTGATACTCAGGTTCAGTATCTGTTATTGGACTGACAACCCTACAAATCAGACGGATGTCCAGCAATTTCATTGCCTATTACACATTAGCTTCATACTCATCAAATTTATTGTTTGTTATATAAATGAAACCCAGCAAATCCAGTTTCTGTTATATTTTTGTAGGCAAATTCTCAGCATATTCAGTGTCAAATTCAGACACCTGAAAAATTCAGTGTCCATGTTAAACAAGTGTGGATCGTATTGCAAGGCAATACCAAGTCCCCTACCAGTAGAACAAGGCTTTATTACACCAGCAAAAACAGTAAAATATGTTTTCTAAGTCCAAGGCCCATAACTCCTTCAACAAGTGTGGACCCAAATTGATGTCTCGCCCGTCCCTACTTGGACGCAAAATTGATGTGAAAACTCTAACCGACTAAATAAGAAAACTTCACATGTTCGCTAGACTGTGAAATTAGGGTAACTGACAAAAGCAATATAGCAGACTGTCATGTATCACCCAAAACCAAAAATGCCAAATATCAGTGACCTACCACTGATAGATACTGAAAAACCAACATGTTCACTAGACCGTGATAATGAGGCCAATGGCTAAAGCCATAAAGAAGGATGTCATGTTCCATCTAAGACAACTTACCTGACCTTACCTCAATAGATATTGGGAAACTTAACATGATCACTTGACCGTGAAATTGATGTCACAGACAAAAGTCAGATAGCAGACTGTCATGTACTACCCAAGACCAACCTATATACCAAATATCATTGACCTACCACTAGCAGTTACTGAGAAAATGAAATAATCAGAAAAACTTAACATGCTCACTAGACCATGAAATTAAGGTCAAGGACAAAGGCAATATGACAGACTGTCATGTACTACCTAAGACCAACCTACATACCATACTGTGGAAGTACTTTTATTCCTGGACACGAATTTTCGTGGTTTTCATAAAAATCACAATTTCGTGGGTACTTAAATTTGTGGTTTCTGATTTTTCTGTATTAAAACTCTAGGGACAATGCATTTCGTTGGGATCTTAATTTCGTGGTTTTGACGAACCACGAAATCCATGAAAATTGGAACCCCACGAACAATAGTACTTTCACAGTATATCATTTACCTACCATTTATAGTTACTGAGAAACTAAAACTTAATATATTCATTGGACCGTGAAATTAAGGTCACAGACAAAAGCCATATAGCAGACTGTCATGTACTACCCAAGACCATCCTATGTATCAAATATCATTAACCTTCCACTTATAATTACTGAGAAAATGACCTAATCAGAAAAACTCAACATGCTCACTAGACCATGAAATTGAGGTCAAGGACAAAGGTCATATGACAGACTGTCATGTACTACCTAAGACCAGCCTACATACTATATATCATTGACCTACCACTTACAGTTACTGAGAAACTTAACTAAGCACAATAACTTAACATGTTCATTGGACCGTGAAATTGAGGTCACAGACAAAAGCCATATAGCAGACTTTCATGTACTACTCAAGACCCACCGATATACCAAATATCATTGAACTACCGCTTATAGTTACTGAGGAATTGACCTAATCACAAAAACTTAACATGAAAGTTTACGCTGCCGCCACCGCCGCCATACTTTGTACGCATATGTCTCGCTTTCTGCGACTTTCGTCGTGGGCGAGACAAAAATCAGTAGACCGGAACCAAACTTACCCTTGATCTGTAACTCATCAAGGTTGACTCGTATACAAAATATCAGATCAATACCTGCAACGGTTCAGAAAAAAAGTGAGGAAAAATGACATTTTACTAAAATTTTCTTAGTCCAAGGCCCATAACTCCGTCAAAAATCTGAGACCATAACCAAACCTAAACTTGATCTGTAACTCATCAAGGTAGACTCACATACAAAATATCAGATCAATACCTGCAATATTTTAGGAAAAAAGTGCGGAAAACTGATGTGGGACTGACAGACGGACAGAGTGCAAACCTAAAGTCCCCTTTGGCTATCGCGGGTAGGGGACTAAAAAAAATCCAAGAAATTCAGTGTGTATTTTCAGAAAGCCAAGAAATTGAAGGCATTAAGGTCAATCTGTTTCCAGATAGCCACAATCTTTGAACAAACATAAACCTATCACAGTTTTGTACTGTATTTTGTGAAAAGAAGATTTATGTGAATGTACATGACCCTTGATTTTGAACATTTTTATGTGGGTCAGAGAACTTCCAAATTGCAATTATTAATAAACTGCTGTGCCAAGAGCGCATTATACGCCCTTTCACAGTCAATTCAAACTGTATGCCATAAAGTTGGACCACAACAAAATTTCTATTGAAAAAATAATCAAACAGAACATGTACATTACGAAGATGTAACCATATTAACAAATATCAAATTAGAGTTTATGCATAGAACAAGTACAAAAAACAAATTTTTCAAAACAAGTGATGACCCTAAAAGATGTCTCGCCTGTCCCTGCTGGACTCTAAATTGATGTGAAATCTAAGTTAACTAATCAGAAAAGTGAACATGCTCACTAGACTGTGAAATTGAGGTCAAGGACAAAAGTCACCTGCCAGACTGACATGTACTACCCAAGACCAACCTACATACCAAATATTATCAACCTACCACTTCTAATTATTGAGAAATGGACTAACGCAGAAAAACTTAACGTGGCCATCAGACCGTGAAATTGAGGTCAAGGACAAAAGTCACCTGCCAGACTGACATGTACTATCCAAGACCAACCTACATACCAAATATTATCAGCCTACCACTTCTAGTTATTGAGAAATGGACTTAAGCAGAAAAACTTAAAGTGGCCACTAGACAGTGAAATTGAGGTAAAGGACAAAAGTCACCTGCCAGACTGACATGTACTACCTAAGACCAACCTACATACCAAATATGATCAGCCTACCACTTCTAGTTATTGAGAAATGGACTTAAGCAGAAAAACTTAA
>MJUU01055542.1:0-24958 GCA_002080025.1 Modiolus philippinarum | reverse complement strand
TTATCGTTGAAAATGATCTAAAAGGAATTCTAAATCAAGTCTGAAAAAAACATTTGCCTGTTGCAAACCGTGTATACAAATAAGATGTGGCTGAAGAGTTTTTTTTTGGCTTCTAGCAATAATATCCACTCAAATCAGTGGTAGGGTGTGTTGAAATATTAGTATGAGCAAAGATCATTGAATAAGGTCCCATTGGAATTCCAGATGAAGTACACAGTTTTTTTCCATAATATGTTTTATCAAACATTTGTAGAGACTATTGTCCTATGCCAGCCTAAGAAAATGTACCTCTCCAGCTTATGGAGTGAAGAAATCCCTGCTTAAACAGGGATTTCTTCAACCTTTGTTAATTTCATCCCTCAAGAGATTCTATGGCCGTCGCCATAACATCATCGAAAGATATGACGTGTCTGTATCCCAAATGAAAGTGGACATTTTCACCTAGATTAACGTCTACCCGGATTTGACTACCGACTTTGACATTTTCCCGGATTGAATCACTCACAGTGTGATGGGTGCTGTTAACAGAGCAGGACATGCTTACCCTTCCGGAGCACCTGATGTCACTCTCAGTTTCACTGGAGTTCGCACTGTGAGTGCCTTTGTTCTGAATGTTGTGATTTCTGTTTCTGTGCTTTGTGTCTGTCTTGCGTCGTTGTTTTTGTTTCTAGCGTCATTGTTTTCTGTGTTTTCGTTTTTGCCCTGTCTTTGGACTTCGATCTTAGTGAATTTCACTCCTTTGTTCCTTCGGTATTCTACTGCCGTTGTTCCATTTACTTAATATATTTCATATTTCTAAAATGGATCTTACGTAGCCAGAAATAAGCATCGGTTTGCTTATTTGCATATCAAATTGTTGGATTAAATTCGGATTGTATATCATAATTTTTTGTCGGAACAGATTCGGGTATCAGAGTCAAATTGAGCTAATAGACAAAACAACAAGCAGCTATATTTAAGTAGCACTGTGTTCAAGATCAAGTACGGGATCATATTTTGACAGAACATTCAGATCTAAATCAAGCGAACGCTATAAGATTGCCCTCGGAAGAATTTCGATGTTCCTACGCCATTTGAAAATTTGAAGTATAAAACATCTAAGATTTCATCATAGATATTTTTAAAAAATGGGCGAAAACGTCAATGTCTCCCACATATTTGCCAAAATGTACCTACAAAGTCATGACAAAAACAAGTTCGAAATCTATAAAATATTAAACAAAAAGGCCACAACAAACTTGAAACTCGAGATATGAGTCGATTTTAAAAATTAGACCTTTTTTTCAGAAAATTTACGACTAGCGCTTTGTTTTGAATTTCAAAGCGTCGTACGAACATGTCAAGAGACCGTAACTGGTAATCCTAATAATCCATGTTTTACACAATAAAGGTAGCTTCACAAATTCAGCGTTTTTTAAGAAACCATCTTGTCTCATGATTATTTTCTAATGAATATTCAAGTGAAAAACAGGCCTAATTCCTTGGTATGAGTTTCCGTGTCAATTATGTTATGAACAAGACTTTCTCTGAAAACTTTATCATGGAAAACATGAGAAAAAGAAAACTAATAGAACGTTAATCCGCTAGACTAATAGAAATGTGCACAACAAAAACAAAAACTATTACACATTACATTCAGTTGCTACAAAGCTACAAAACATCTACTGCACTGAAAGAAGCATTTCCCATCCAACAAAAGATTTAACATGCCGTGACATATAAACGTCTATATAAGATGTTTTTGCATAAATAAGAAAATTTCAAAAATCAAAAATAGGAAGCAACTTCTCAAATAATCAACAACATAGTAAAAGGCAACAAATTAAAAAAATTCAAAGGAAAATGCAACAAAAATGACATGTATACATGTGAAAACTCCAAAAAAAAAAAAACCAAAAAAACTTGCCATTTTGGTCCCTATTCCTAAAACAATATTGCTGTCTAAGTCATGAAAAATCCTTGTCTGACATTGTCAATAGTGACAGTTCTCACTTCAAATTGGTGGATTCTGTGATAAATGCTTTGCAACTGGAATACAATACATATATACTGTAAATGGTCACAACTGTTCTTCATGATATATTTAGGAGGTCTGAAGAGCTAACATTGTGAGTTAAGCAGCCTACAAGTAGAAATACATTATGCAGTAAGGCGAAGCAGCACTGTATAATAGATTTCTACTTAATTGTTGCAAAACTCATGAAGTTAACTCTTTCGGCGATAATTTAATTTTGTTTTTTATGTAACCCTTTTTTCAAGTTTCGCTTCTTTTAAAGCAATATATGTCACAACAGTGATGGTTCGAATCCCGGAGAGGGAACTACCAATGTGCAGATCTAACAATGTTGGGCTGATTTTCAGACGTATATATAAATAATTCATCAAGCCCAGTATAATGTCTCACGATATTATCCATTGGAAAGGTATAGTATGAAGAACTGTCACATACTTCAGACAACTCTATATAATTCCTCAATGGAAAGATGATCTCGATAATATCATATCCTTAAACTCTAACTCAGTTGGTCCTTGCCTTTAGACGCTTATAAATTATTTTGTAAGACCTACATAACCATTATATGGTTATCCTGAGGAAAATATAAGATTTCCAAGTTTGTTGCTGTTTTTAGACTTTATATATATACATATATATACGTCTAATTATGTGACTTTTTTATAGTGAATAACTCGTTTTGTCTCTACATGTGCGTGCTACATTTGATTATTGATTTTATGCATGCATTTTTAATGCAATATTGTTGCGTTAAATATATCCTAGATGATCTTAATACCATTTAAAATTGTCACAGATTACCTAGAACAATGAACAAATAAACAAAACATATCATTTAGATGGAAAGTTTAGTCGTTGGGTTGCTGTACACATTCATACGAGAAATACAATGTTATTCCACGAACGAGAATTGAAAAGTTGCTTTCACAGATTGCCCTTTTATTATTTTTCGAATCACAACCAAATAATGACCCTCTAGCCCGACATGATATAAACTAATACTCGGCAAACACTTTGAAGGAAAATAGCCATGTGCAAGCCCCAAATAACAAATGTGGTTGCGTTGATATACGTGTTAACAAAAGAATCTAATAACTTTTCACACAGAAGCACTGTGGACAGTCAGTATTGCACGAACCAAAAAGGGATCTGTGAGCAAATGCTCACTAGTAATACCCTCGCTCTCATCTTCCAGTCTCTAATAACCTGACAAAGTTGGTAAACAAAATGTAGTACCCCACAAGTCTTAAATGTGTCCCACAATATGGCATGCCTACACAAAGCTTCTGACAAAATTTCAAGTATCATTTAACAGTGCAGAGAAAAGCTGTATGAAAGTTGTGAGGCACGGACGGGATGATGAAAATTAAACTAAGTCAGTAAACAGGAAGTAGCATTCTGACAGGTCTGAAAATGCATCCCACAATATGGCATAACTATACAAAGCTTCTGACAAAATTTTAAGTTTGTATCATTTACCATTGCAGAGAAAAGCTTTACGAAAGTTGTGACGGACGGACAGAATAATGAAAAATTGACTAAGTTTATAAACAGGACTTAGCATCTCGACAGGTCTGAAAACGCATCCCACAATATGGCATGACTATACAAAGCTTTGACAAAATTTCAAGTTTGTATCATTTACAATTGCAGAGAAAAGCTTTACGAAAGTTGTGACGGACACACAGAATAATGAAAAATTGACTAAGTCGATAAACAGGAAGTAGCATCCCGACAGGTCTGAAAACGCATCCCACAATATGGCATGACTATACAAAGCTTCTGTCAAAATTTCAAGTTTGTATCATTTACCACTGCAGAGAAAAGCTTTACGAAAGTTGTGACGGACACACAGAATTATGAAAAATTGACTAAGTTGGTAAACAGGAAGTAGCATCCTGACAGGTCTGAAAATGCATCCCACAATATGGCATGACTACACAAAGCTTCTGACAAAATTTCAAGTTTGTATCATTTACCAGTGCAGAGAAAAGCTTTATTAAAGTTGTGACGGACACACAGAATAATGACAAATTGACTAAGTCGGTAAACAGGAAGTAGCATCCCGACAGGTCTGAAAATGCATCCCACAATATGGCATGACTACACAAAGCTTCTGACAAAATTTCAAGTTTGTATCATTTACTATTTCAGAGATAACCTTTACGAAAGTTGTGACGGACGGAATTACGAAATGACGGAATGACGGACACAGGTAAAACAGTATACCCCCTCCTCCTCCGGAGCGGGGTATCATCACCGTTTACAAAATCCGCAAAATAGAAGAAAAAAGAATTTGCATAGTTCCATTTAATTTTGCTGGTTAATTTCTTACCGTTATATATGTAGTATCCCCTCAAGATGATCATCATTGATATTACTATAAGAAGAAAAAATAAAGTCTGTATTGTAAATACCCCAACTGAGATAGTTCTTGGAGTATATCAGGAGTCTTTTACCATTCTAAATCTGAAATTGATGCTTTCTTTGTTCTTATTTATTTATTTTGTAATATGAAAATACTTATTTTTCTTTGTAAAAGAAATTATTACTATATAACTGACAAAAAGGTCCAAGGACAATCTAAATTTATATGCATTCTGTTAATTAGATGTGGTATGATTAAGTTCTGAAAGAGAGATAACTGAATAAAATATTTTGCACTGATAAAAAATTATTTTTGTTTTTTATAAATTATTTGGAAAGTCGGTTACCCCCTTGCGTTTCCCGTGTTTTTTTTATAATATGAGCAAAGGGCTTACTTATGACAAAATGAGTAATGGACTTCCTTATCAGTAAAATAGAAAGAAATCCGAGGATGGGTTTGAATAAAAATTACACAATACCGAATTTACGTATATATTTATTCAATAAATATAAATTGAAATTGTTGATTATCTTTTTATGGTTCTATTTCAACCCTTATATCATAAGGGTTATTCTGTCTAAAAAATTCGGTTTCCATCTACCTTGAAAAGAATTACACGTTGCAAGGGAATGCAATATATATTTATTTTTGACCTACTCGAATTTAACTGTATTGTTTGCACACTGAATCAACTTCACACACACACACAGACACACACACACACACACACACACACACACACCTGATATATTTAGAAAAATGCACAACAATATATGATTAAATTAGAGACTCACTTGACTAAATCATTCTAAGTTATACTAATGATAATCAAAAATGATGTTTTTTTTTTATAAACAGGGTTAATTGTTCAGGTATGTTATCGACTAGCAGCCATAATTTTGTTACATCCCACTGAAATGAGTAATCTTTGAAAACGCTTCAATGATTTCAGAGTAGTAAGGAAAATAATTTCCTCGCTGTTTTGAAGACCGTACAGTGGCCCCTAGATGCCTTGTTTTGGGTCGTTTTAACCTGGAGATGGGATGTTGTCTCCTTTACATTTACCCCATTTCCTTTCTTTTTCATATTCAAAAAGGGTTCAATGTAAAACTATATACACTGCAAGGGCCATGTTTTTAAATGTTTGACGAAACGGAGGAATCTTTGTGAAAGTCCTTTTATAGATCATTCCCGAAAAGTTAAGTTGTGTATTTTACGAAAGGATATGGAGTAAATGAACATGAGACCATAACACATATGTTAACTCCAGCTGCAATAATTTTAATGAGTTGTATGGCCATTTCGGAAATTAATTCCTCATCAGCAGCACAAGAACCCAAACAAAGGAAATCCATAATTTCAAAAAATGTTTAAAATGCAATAAACCAAACGAAATCCGAATAATCAGTAATATCAAATATAGCAAAGGAAAAAACTACGATGGAGGGAGTTAATCCTTCGGTTTTAGAATTTACAAAAATTCAGATCATAGTTATTGAACAAAGTGTACAAAGTATCTTCTTCAATTGTTTCGGAGGAGAAGACAAATAAATGATTTTCAATTGGGTCAAATATTAAACTAAGTGTACATGTTTTTTGTTAGATCTAACCGATGTGGGCAATCTTTTTAAAGGACCTTCTCCACATCGCTTTAAAAGTAAATTCACAGTAACTTCGGTATTTAGTTATTTAACACATGTAAGTTAGATTCGCTTCAATATTTTAAGAGCAGATGATGATTTCGCATATTTTTAATGCTAAAATATAGTAAGCACTGGCTGGTTTGGATGTATTCTGGTCGAACCAAAACGAGCATTCCTTGACAAGGACATTCCATGCATCGTTCCAATCAAGTTTGGTTGAATTTGCTTCAGTGGTTTTACAGGAAATGATGGAAATATGATTGTTTCCAATGTAAAACTGCGTTCTTCATTAGCGCAAATATTTTTTTATTAAATTGAACAATCTCCAACACAACATTTTATCAGTTTAATTAAATTTATATTAGCTGTTTTAGAGTGGATAATTTGAATGAATTTCCGGTGGGGTTCTAGGTTAAAATATATTTAGCCCTTGCGGCCATGTTTTCATCGGGTAGGAGCAAAGTAAGTGAGAACCGAACCGTCAATCCAAAACAAATAATCCGTGGACAATGGCAACATTGGAAACAAGAATGAAACAGAGACACACCATGAGCACGGCACAGAAAAGAAAAATGAAGACACACACACACAAAGATGAACACCGCGGACCCAATAAAAAAACATGGGTTAAATCAGGTGCACCGGTAGAGTAAGCATCTCTTGCTTTTTATAAAAACATATGAGCAATCAGTCTATTTAGGATATCCAATAAATTATCAATGTCAAGTTTGCATGAATTTCCTTCAGTAGTCCTAGAGGAGAAGATGGAAACTGGCGGCCATTTTTTTTTTATCGAATTGTAACGAAATGAGCAATTTGTGCAATAGACCTTGAATAATGGGCAATGAAAGGATATAGAGTAATTAAACATACAACAAAGTCTGCAAATACATGATAAACAAAGCAATGGAACAACGCTTTTATCATAATTCTACATTTCGAAGTCAAAATGAGTTTTCCCAATATCAATATGAAGTTCAAGACGTTTCAAGTGATCAGTTTTAATCGGAATCCATTTCTAATTGTCAAACAACACCACATCAATGTTTATTTGAGTCTATGAATGTAGAATCGTCAACAAACACAAATTTAACTGGCAAAGTGCTTTACAATCATTTCCATACATCTTTCGAGAACAGTTTAGTTAAATTTTCTTCCATTGGTTCAAAGCAGATTATGAAAAGAATGATTTTACCACAGGGTAAAAGGTAAAATAGTATGTTCAGCACTGGTGACCTCGTTTTTATTGACTTGTAACGAAATGAGAAATCTTTGTACAGGATTTCATATATATCGTTCTTGTTCAGTTTTGTGTAATTTGCTTCGGGTCGAAGTTAAAATTATGTTCCCCTCTAGCGGCCATGTTTTCATCGCATTGGATTGAAATTAGTAATCTTTATCAAGAACATCCCATACATCATCCCGTTTAAGGTTTGATACATTTGCTTCAGTGGTTCTAGAGGAGATGTAAATGTGGTTTTTCTATATTAAAATTCTGTTCGGCGCTGGTGACCATGTTTTTCATGTCAGTGCAGTTGATAAAAATGTGAAAAGCTAGTAGACGGACGGACGACGGGCGCCGAGTATTGGCAAAAACTCACACAGACCCTTCAGCTAAGGTCAGCTGAAAGAATTAACAAATAAAAAAAAACATAACTGCTTAGTTTATGGCTTTCATCAATCCATCGGAATCGTCAAGACGATACTGTGAGTTGAAAATGTCAAGACCAGAAGAAAATGCGTCGATGCCGTCACAAAATATTTGGTCTTTGCCACTAAAGTTTGATTTTCCTCTACCGGATTTGACTTTACTACCGGAGTTGACATGTTCAACACGGCGGGTGTCTTATAAGAAGCAGGAGATGCTTACTCTACCGGTGCACCTGATCTCACCCACGGTTTTTATTGGGTCCGTGTTGTTCATTTTTGTATATGTGCGTGTCTTCATTTTCTTTTCTGTGCCGTGCTCATTTTATGTCTTCGTTTCTTCGTTTTTCCGACGTTGCCATTGTCCATGGATTGTTCTTTTCAGACTGACGGTTCGTTTCTCACTTACTTTAAAGAAATAGAAAAATAAATTCTTTGACTTCAATTGTCATTAAGAGAATAAAACTTACTGTATAAAAGGACGATGTTTATGGAGAATGCAAGACATCTTCTAGCATAGATGTCTGAAAAAGATAAAACGTCACATATTTTTTTTTTATTTAAATGATGTAATACTAAAAACAATTATTCTAATTACATATTATATTTAATGATGGTAAAAATAAAATTACCGAACAGAATTGTGAAGAACATTCTAATAACACTTTTTTATTTCGCACATATCAAACTCCTTCGCAAGGATATAATGAAGTAAGATTTTCATAACACTGAATAGTTTTTGTCATTTTTTTAAGACTAAGATAAACCGCTGATTAAAAATCTTACTTTTCATACCTATTCTATGCAAAATTTGATGATTTTTTTTTATTTCGCAATATATCATATTCCTTCGAAAGGTTATAATGAAGTTAAATTTGCAAACACTTAACTTTTTTGTCATTTTTTATGAGTTAGTTGAAACTGCAGACTAAAAAATTTACTTTTCATACATTTTTAATGCTAAAATTCATGAAGTTTTTGATTCGCGAATTAAAAACTCCTTCGAAAGGATATTATGATGTAAAGTTTTCAAAACACTGAATTATTTTTGTCATTTTTTAAGACCGAGTTAAAACCGCTGCATTAAAAAAAATATTTTCATACCATTTTATGCTAAATTTGGTGATTTTTAAAATTTTGCAACATATCAAACTCTTTCGCGAGGATATATTTAAGTAAAATTTTCAAAACACTTTTATTGTTTTAAACCGTAAACTTAAAATTTTACTTTTCATACCTTATAGAGATATTTTGTTAGATCTTGATAAACTGAACTGGTCTTGGTTGTCCTTGAAAGCATCTATCTTGAAAAACAACTGAATATCTTACACAGTCTTAACAAAATTGCGTTAAGCCTGTCAAGGTTGCGATAAGATGAAAATGGCCAAAGAAGATCATAACATATCTGCTAGTGCGTGTAACTGAAGGCGGAAATGATCGCCTCGGATACCAGTAAGAAGGAATACTGGATTTCTAAACATATTGCAATAAATGTATACCACATAAAAACAAACTTTTTATGAAATTGAAGTGCATTTATGATTTTGCCTATATGAAATTCTATAACTAAAATTTAATTGACGAAAACAAATTAAATTGAAGCGCTACAAATCGATTAAATATAAATCATCCATAGCTCAGCAGTGTTCATTTATTAGGGATTCCATCTCAATGTATTAATGTATTGATTTTTACGCATAAAAAATCTGTTTCCGGAGTGAACACGATTAAAAAGTCCCGTATTCATACAATGTACGGTTGGGCTAAGAAAGATTTCTCTCCCACCTCGGATAAGGGAATCCAATGATTTTTTCTGTTCACGCAGTTGATTGTAAGACAAGCAACACGCATTGTTTCCTTCAAATATCTTTGTTAACAATATATTTAGGTAAGTATTCATTAACCGAAAAGTAAATAAATTCAATACAATTAAATCAAATATTGACTGCCTTGGAAGGACAAAATTTGAACTAAAACATATCATAAATGACTAAATACCGAAGTTACTGTGAATTTAAATTCTGCATATGCGCATTTCGACAACTTATGTCTCTTCAGTGCAGATAAAATCTAAACGTTTGGAAGACCATAAATTCAAAGATGTTTTCCAACTGATAGAGAACAAATAACCAATATGATCTAAATGTAAAGCCAAAATCAGCTAAGGACAGAGCTTTGTATGAGGGAGATACTCCTTAGTTTTCATCAAAATTTTAGATATTGAAAGGTTCCAAATAGAATCGGCTTTCGGGTCAGCACCGAAGTACTGACTACTTGGCTGGTGAATACCTCGGGGACTAACAGTCCACCAGCAGTCGCATCGACCCAGTGGTAACAAAATCATAAATGCTTAAATCTAAGCAACAAAATAACCACGGACTCGGACACGTACCTCATGCATAATGACTTCGGGAAATGGTAAGGTAGTAATTCACTGAGGTCAACAATGGTGTTTCGACGAAAGATTTGTTACATTTTTGGATGCTTGGGGGGGGGGGTGTCATCAACCACAAGCGATAGTGCCAAACAAAAAAATCTACGACACCACAGGAAAGATGTCTAACGTCTCGTACACAACAACTTTAGTTTGGGTACTTGAAATATTTCTCTTTGTTGTGTGAAATTTTCCTATCTTTCCTATCTTGCCGGCAGTTCCTTGACCCATCTTTCAAAATAACGTTTTGTTCCCCCATTTTTCTTTTCTAGATTGTGGTCATGGAGTTAGTAGTCTATCTATATGGGTTTTATTCGTATGTTTATTATACTATAGGGAAACGGGACAGAGAAAGGGGTTTGGGTGCCCATAAACCGGTTTAACCCTACCGCTGGCCTTAGCTAGTGCCGGCACCAAGTCCGACTGTCCCGAGTTCCTATCGTTGTGTATGTTTGTCTTTTGTATTTTTTGTGGGTTTTTCTTGTGCAGTTCCTATTTACTTTGTGGCATGTGGCTATGTTTTTCGGCCATTGTAGGTGTTTCCTGTTATCTTTTTTATTCCATTTCTCCCTGGTGTTAGATTTATATATGGAGAAGCAAACCGTTAGTCTAAAGACGAGTAATCCACAGACAATGGCAACATCGGAAACACCAAAAACATAAACATCATATTAGGACGGCACATAAAAGAAAATTAAATCTCTCTCATGCAAAGCTCTGTCATTAGCAATTTTTGGCTTTACATTCGGTTTTTTAGTTATTATGAACAACACAGACCCCCACAACAGATAAACCATCTCTTGCTTCAAATTTTCTTATATTGAAACGAAATTAACAAAATATCAGTTACCGAAAACAAGAAAACAAAAGAGTGTGATGTGATATGTTGGTTCTAAAATATCAAGGTCTATTGTTAATGTAAATTAATTAAGAGTTGAAGGGGTAGATCTAGGATATAGGGAGATAACTCTGTTTTTTTACTTTTCATTTTTCCAATACTTTAAAAAAAACACCATTGAGTTATGTATCAATAAAAATTTACCCTAATGTGAAATGTGAGTCTAAGCAGACAACAAAGTTGAATCGAATGTTTTGCGAAAACAGAAATACTTAACTACTATAGGCTATGAAAGATGTTTAAATACTCTCTAAATAGAAACTGGTTTACAGTGTAATTTTTGGGAGCTTTTTGTATTATTATCTTCCCTTGGGTACTGACAGCTATATTAATTTGGTATAGGATATCTACACTCTTGTTCTATGCCTGTTATGCGACTAATAAGTGGCGCCACAATATTCCTACTCAAATATTGATGAAACTCTTACTTCCGGGAATCTACTGTCACAGACTTCAATTTTAATTCAATAAAACATCCGGTAGTGGAAAGTTTTCTTTCTCCTTGTGACATTTTGACTTATTTCTCCATTTCATATAAATAAAAATCAATGATTTGTAGAGTTTCGTCATTGAAAGTTACTTTTTTACAACTTACATGAAAACTAACATGTCATCAAACAACTGCTTGAAATATTGAAATTTAAACTGGCGTGTTTTAATTTGCGGTTTGGTTTGCACTTAATTTTACTTCCAATAAACAAATAACAATAAACTGCTGCACAAAGAGCACACGATACGCCCGTCCACGGACAACTCGAACTTTATGGCATTATTGGACCACAACAAAATTTGATTAGAAAAGGTCAAACAGAATATGTGCCTTACCTAACCATTTGACAAATATCAAATTAATATTCAAAGTTAATGCATAGAAAAGATGCAAAAAACCCCAAAAAACTATCTAGTCCAATGGCATAACTTTCCACAAATATCATTCAAAATGAACAAAATCTAAACTTAATCAGTAATTTATAAACTTACAATCATATACCGTTTATCAACGTTCACGCATCGTTCAAAAAAATACGTGGCGACAATATACTCTCGGAAATTAGTTAAGCGCCAACTAGAAACTTTGACTATTTTTTATGTTATAAAAGTTTTAGATCATCGAATGCTATTGAACTACATCAGCAAACGAAAACCGAAGCAAGAACGAGGAAAGGGGAATCACCTGATACAGGTAAGATTTAAATGGTTTTTTGAATACATGATTAAATTGATTTTTAAAAACGCGTGTCATCACGATGCAAAATGTCAGTTTCATCTTGAAAACAAACAACCTATAGAGAGTGTGTTTTTCAAAGTGAATTTTGTAAATTGACCACGAAAGCATGGCTAGATGTAAATTGACCATACCAGAACGTTGGCAGGCTGTAGGAATGCTTTATTCAGAACTCATTAGACGCCAGATCGCAGGTAACATAGGTGTACACCATTTTGTCATATGCCGGTTGATAACCCGCTTTTAGCAACTTGTTTGGTAGATGAGCGCCCTACAAGTTGCCAACCGAAAAAGACGACTCCCCGAGAAGACCGATACCTAGCTAGGCTAGTACGAATGATTTTTTTTTCACAGCAAACAAACTTCGCATACTGTGGCCGTCATGTGTTCTAGTTTGTTCTAGGACTTTTATTAATAGACTTCATTCTTGTCCCCGAGATTGCGCTGACCAATAAAAAGACATGGATTGGCATTAAGATATCGTCTTAATCGGGAACAATGGGCTAGAATCCATCGTCATTGGAATTTACGACAAGAAGAATTCAGTGGTCAGATGAAAGTCGTTTCCTCCTTAAGCCGGTTGAAGGCCGTATGCGCGTGTGGCGCGAGAAAAACACCAGATTCTATCCCCAACATGTTCTAGGTACTAAAGCATTCGGTGCTGGTGGTGTTACCGTTTGGGGATGATTTTCGCATGACTGCAAGTTAAACTTTCATGTTCTTAACGGTACCCTAAATGCACAATGTTATTGCAATGACATACTGGACATGTGCAATTCGCTTCATATCGATTATCACCTTTTGGCGGATAGACCGGTCTTCCAAGATGATAACGCTAGACCACACAGAACCCGAATTATTGAGGATTATCTACAGGTAGAAACAAAACACAATATAGAGTGGCCGGCCAGGTCACAAGATATGAGCCCTATCAAGCATGTGTTGGACTATTTAGACCGAAAAGTTAATGAACGAGAGCCAAAATGTGAAACTCTTAACGACTTAAGAGTGTTATTGATTTACCAGTAGAACAGATTACCTCAATGGAAACTTAACAGACTGTTTCAAGGAATGGGGAGACGCATTTAAACTCTGTACCGGAAGCGTGGTTGATTCACCAATATTGAACTTTTGTGTGATGGTTGGATGGATTAACTGTTCACTTTTGGTACCAGTAACATTTCTTTATGGAAAAATGTCTATGTCATGAAAAATAACATGTTGAAATGAAACTTTTTCTTAGACTTTTTCAGCACAAGTTCTGAAGGCATGTTTCAATTGCCAACAAAATTTACGTTTTTCACCAAAAACAGCTGTCTGTTTCATACATTTTCAGTACATTGTGTCATTTGCATCAACTGATTAATTAGAGTCCAAAAATTAAACATTAAACTGCAAGAAAAATGAAAATCATGGGCTGCGTTTAACATATTTCTGAGTGTATATATACTAAGCCCAGGGCCGTAACCCTGTAGACAATCAACCAATTAGGACTACATTAGAACTTGATCTTTATCTTTGCTAGAAATATAGGGTGGCCCCTAGATGCTTTGTCTTTTGGTCGTTTTAACCTGGAGATGGGATGTTGTCTCCTTGACATTCACCCCATATTCTTTTTTTTTCATAGATACACTTATATACCAAATATGAAATCTATACGTCATGATCCTAAAGAAAACAACTCCGGTAACCTGTATTTTCCAAATTTCACTAAGTCAAAGGCCAATAACGCTGTCTAAAAAAAAGAAAAAAAAAAAAAAAAAAAAAAAAAAAAAAAAAAAAAAAAAAAAAAAAAAAAAAAACCAAAAAGAACCAAATTTGAACGTGATCTGTATCTCACCTAGATAATACATTCATTTGCTAAATAGTCCAAGGCCCATAACTCTGTACAGAATCAACCGACCAGAACTGAATTTGAACATGATCATTATCTCACTCATATATCAAATATTAAATTAATATGTCAAGCGGTTACAGAAAAATCTCAGGCGACCAAGAATTTAACGTACGGAACGACAGACGGACAAACGGAGGGTATAATATAATACGTCCGTCTTTCGACGGGCTTATAAAACATAAATACTTATTTACATAGACATTTTCATAAAAAGATTAAATTATTGACATCATAATAATAGTATAAATGGCCACGATTGAAAACTAATAGTGCAACTCCAAATGTCGTACACTATTGTCTCAAACATGATCATTATGTTGCCATAATAAGTGCTAAAACAATGATATTATTTAAGTATCGCTCTCAAGAACTCCAAACAAAAATATCAAGAGTCACAACCTTGTAAACTTTCAAATATTTCATGCGCCGACTGCACAACAAGAAACAGCTTAGTGTGCAGAACTGAACAAAAGATTCATGTACAGACAAACAGATAATGGAAATATTTATTCAACACTCCAATTCAGTACAGTCATTGATACATTCAGCATTGATAAATTAAGAAATTCATGAGGTGTGTCATCTGAAATATATAGTCAAGCAATTTCCTGAAATTTAGACTGAAGTGACAAGTGGTAAGGGGAAAATGCAGACTTTCACTTAAGACTCCAATAAGATGAAAAGTCAAATGAAATTATGCAGATACATAAACCAAAAGAAAAGAACCGTAGCAACATTCTAACATACCATACACACAAACATATTGGACAAAGATAATCCGATATTATAGAATATAATCTGGACTGTATTACTTCTTCAATATAATGTAATATATAATTACTCAATACACATAGTAGTGTCTGCATGATTAAACGGTTAATTTTAGTAGACGGCTAACTGGTGTTAAAAATCATTTATCTGGTAGGTAATTGTTGTTTCAAAATGACTAGTTGATATCAAATTGATACAAGAAAGGGTTTTTTAAGAAAACATAACTTATACGTAACTTCGGTACTTTGTTATTTACAATATTTTCCCATGGAGTTCTATGTTAAAATGTACTCCTTGGAGGCAGCCATATTGGATTTCTGATTGGTAAAAATATAAAACATTTAGAAGACCATCAAGTAACCATTCATGGTTAAAATCAAATTGATAAAAGAAACGATTTTCAAGAATTCGCAATTTGCAAAATTTTCCCTTAGGGTCTTATGTTAAACTATGGTCGTCTTGAATTTATGAACGGTACTAAAATCACACATTTGATTGATGAATGCTTCATATCAGCTTTTTGAATCAAACAATTTTCAAGAATGAACATTTTACAACATTTTCATGGATCCTATGTAAAAGTTTGGTCCCCAGTGGCGGACGTTTTGGATTTGTGATCGGTACAAAAATATGATATTTGGTAGATTGCCATCATGTTACCATGCCTAGTAAAATCCACTTGATAAAATGAAATGCTTTTTCCGATAGTTACCAAAATCTGCAGTGGCAACCATATTGGATATATGATCGGCACTAAAATCAATGATCATGTTGTTACAATGCCTAGTTAAAATCAACTTTATGTATGTTACAGTTGTCAAATATTAAAAATGACAATTGCATCTATATCTATACCGTTCGGTGTGGGGTTTTCATTGAAAATCTTAAGGTGGCTTTGAGTTGTTATTACTCCCACTTTGGGTCTTTGGCTCTTTGATACATTCCCCGTTTCCCTTCCTGTTTTCTTTTAGTTATTGTGAACAAATATAACTATATTTTAAAAACTAATATTTATAAATATCTACACGTATGCAAATTGATGTATTGATTTTCACGTTGATTCATTTCATAACGGTATTGGATGTGGATTACCTTTACAAAATTTCAAAACCATCTGTCAGTCAGAACTTTGGATGTTTGTGTTCAAGGTGTCTTGTTTATTTGAGGTTCTTCTTCACAAAATATTAGTAGAAATAGATTTCATCAAACACGTCATCGCAAAGCAATTCAACATGCTTTTGACCAATCGCAATAACTAGGCAATAGGACTGTAAGGAATAATCATGAAATTGTCTTGACCAATCACACTGGCAAGGCAATAGAACAGCATTGAATATTCATGAAAATGTTTTGACGAACCACAGTAGCCATGGAAAAGAACAGTTATGAAATTTCATGAAATGGTTTTGACCAATAACGGTAGCTAGGCAATAGAACACACAAGTCAATAGATCACCATGAAAAAGAATACTTATACGTAACAATATCCCAAATAGTTCTAAATGTAAAATATTTAAAAAAAAATTTTGCTTTCGAATTTGCACAATTAAGCACAATTTAGTTCAGTTCTAAAATTAAAAATATTATTTTGCAAATGTATGAAATAGAAAATATCAATGTCGTATACGTGTGCAATACAATATTTATCGCAAACGGGTAGGTTCGAAGAAATGTTCAATTTCTTCGTGAATAAGATGTCCTTTAATTAAAGTAAAATACTTTTGTATTCAAAATTGCCTTGATCAGTTTCTTATTCATTTGTCTCTAGTATGTACCTTAGACTGTTGATTCTTTGTTGAAGGACCAGGATATCTCTGCAATTTATTTTTAAGCGGTCGGAGGTGCGTAATTTTCTATTTTAGCCTATTTTTAGACCATGATTGTTGGGAAAAGGGATTTATATGAAATATTTACATCAAGTTCTATTCACTCTAACCGGATTTGCTTATTATGTTACCTATTTACAAAATATTTCCAAGTAAGATATTTGTGATGTGCAAGATTTGAATTGTTACTTTTCCACCAAAATTGTGCAGGATTGGACAATGATATTGCTTCAGGATTGGACTTTTTGGTTGCACTCTATCTTCTCATTTTCTATCAATTACACATTCTTTGATGCTTCTTTTTTTGTTGATACTAACCTTTCAATACATAAGATTTTTTAAAAATGTGAAAATATGTCGGGTCTGCAGGTTTTGTAAGTTTCAGGTATTTATTGCTCTTGTTTTGACTTGAATTGTCCATTACGACACTCCCGAAGGAAAAGTTGTAAGGCGGAACAAAAACGTCGTAAAATGACCCTCAAACTTTACTTTATATTTTGAACAATAATACAATTATGTTTTTACACAGAACATTTTACAATATTCTATAATAGAAAATTAATACCCTGCAGACACCTTAAAAACCTCAATCAGTGACTTTGTGGAAAGAGCAAAAGCACTGTCACAAAAAATGCTGAGTGAGGGATATGTTCAGCCGTTGTCACTTTCGTCCCTTCAGAAATTCTATGGCCGTCAACACGACATCATAGATAGATATGAAATGTCAGTGTCACGAATGAAAACAGACATTTTCAGCTAGATTCACGTCTTGCCGGATTTGACATTACCGGTTTTGACTTTACCCTGGATTGACCCACTGACAGTGTGACGGGTGCTGTATACAGAGCAGGACATGCTTACCCTACCGGACCACCCGATGTTGCTCTCGGTTTTTATGGGAGTTCACACTGTCGGTGCTTTAGTTTTTTTTGTGTTGTCTTGCTAAATTTTAGTTTTGTCTTCGTCAGTGATTTTTGTTGTACAGATTTGTCCTTTTCCATGTCTGAATACTAAAGTGTTTACAACATGTACAAAAGCTTTCCAAAATTTCACCTTGGTACTGTTTGAGGGTTAGAGAAGTTACACGTCCCAAGGTTCTGAATTGGTTTTGTTACAGGGTTCGGAAATAACAATAACCAATCAGTAACAACCTAATAGATCTTTCAAAACATATGCCTCACTGACTGTGCTACGGGTGCTGTATACATAGCAGGACATACTTACCCTTCCAGAACACCTGATGTCACCCCTTTTTTGAGAGTTCACACTGTTAGTGCTTTAGTTTTTTGTGTTGTATATGTAATGTTCGTGTGTTTTGTGGGCATGCGGTGTCTTTGGTCTTCCGTCTTCTGGTGTTCTTGCTTTTGCCTTGCCTTTGGACTTTGATTTATGTAATCTTGTGCTTTGTTCCTTCGGAATTCTACTGCCGTTGTCAAGTTGCACGATGTTCTGTATATTTTTTCAGAAAAAAAACCTTTCTATATAATAAAGTGCTATTGGGATTAAAGGGGCGATATTGTCAGTGGTAAATTGCCAAAAATAATGCACCATTTTGATAAAGTAATTTATAATAGGCAAATGTCTTTAGTTTTGAAATCTATAGTAAGACTAACTTTGATGTCCTGTAATCAAAGGCCACCTGCATCTTAAGACTCTCACGGATACGTTTTTACAACAAAATGCATAAGTCTACCGGGTAAGGCTTTTCGGTTTTTTTCGTAAATTTTATTTACAAGGGTATTTACTGATCATTTAGCTGTTGAGAGAACCTACACGTTTTGGTATTGTTGCCTTCAATTGTAGGCGATATTGCTGGTAATTTAAACCAAATTATATCAAGTTTTTTTACTTGCCATATAGCTGCTTTCAAAGCAATTAATAGGATTTCTAGAAGGTAGCACATCACCTATCGGTGGCCAATTTACCTACCCAGCTTTAGAAAACCAAAGGAATATTGTGTAAAACGGTCATTTCAGAGATAACTATCTTTAGGCTTTTTAAGGTGTCTCAGTGGTATTATTCCGTCATTTTTGTCTAATAATTGTTCATTTAGGTTTCATTCAATAAGCAATTTAACAAAATAGTTATTCTAAATGTAAAAAAAAAAACTCAAAAGTATTTGAAATTTTTATTCCTTATAACTTTTACAACATTTTCATGTAAAAAATGTAAAGTATAACATATGAGCTTTAAATCTGTTGCTGAATTTACAGAACACAGAAATTATGCAAGGAAGATAATTTTATATAAGAATTTAACATAGATATCACTAGAGAAATAACCATTTTGTAATTTATCTCTCTTATTTCAACGGCTACCCCTAATTGTTATTTTGTTCATGCAAACTACATGATAATGATCTCAAAACACATTCAAAGTATGAAAAAAATCTATAATAGATTTTTCAAGCTTAACTCCCATATAATCATTATCCCTATCATTTTTATGTAAAGTAAGTGAGAACCGAACCGTCAATCCATAACGAATAATCCAAGGACAATGGCAACATCGGAAACAAAAAAGAAACAGAGACACAACATGAGTACGGCACAGAAAAGAAAAATGAAGATACACACACACAAAGAGGAACAACGCGGACCCAATAAAAAATCATGGGTGAGATCAGGTGCACCGGTTGAGTAAGCATCTCCTGTTTAAAAAAAAAGTAAAAATCCTGGAATTTTCAATTTCATTTTTTGCGCTTACATGTACGGTGACCCCCCAATTTTATTCAACAGTTTGAACAATGATACACTTATGTTTGTACACAGAAAATTTCCCAAATTCTCTAGTAGGAAATTAATACCTTGCAAAAACCTGAACTGGCTTTAACTATCAAAGATATAACAGGACAAAGCCGAGGCTTGGTGATGTGATTTTCCAACATAGCATACCAAAATGTCAGGATTGATATCTTAACATGCAACATGAAATGAGTAAGCTTTTGATGTCACATTGATTAAAGGTCAAAGTTGCGAGTACAATGACTTATTTTATGCTAATATCCCCTTCCTCGATGCATAAAAAATGTGTGCAAGACATTAGCGGGTCAGACAACATACAAGGTATTCCTATACCCAAAACTTCGTGTCTTCGAATAATTGTTATATACTAGTAACTTTAAAAATCACAAACCTCAAAACTGGCGTAGTTTGCAAGTAATGCAACTAAACAAAAAAGGAACAAGAAACGGAGCTTCCCGATTATGACAGATCTATTTATTCCAATCCTAAACCAATTTTAGCAAAAACGTTACAATTCCAATCCTGCACATAAATAAGTATTTAACTGGGGGTATTTGTGTAAATATGGAACATAAATTAGCAAATCAAGCCAGAGTAAAAAGAGATTGCTGTAAATGTTTCATATAGATCTGTTTCTAACAATCAGGGTACATACTAGCGATTTCACAGACGCAAAAGAATCTCAGCAAGACTTTTTGACCACATGTATATTTTATTTCGATCAAAGACCATCGTCTACACAAAAAAAAAGATGTATATATATTTCTTCATACCAACCCGTTCTCGACAAATATCGTTCATCACCATTTTTGTCTAATCCTGCACACGTTTACGACAGTGAATATGCAATTACAATGAATTATGCATGACATCATTTTAGATCATATAGGTATTGTTTTCTCCATCAGCTTTTACACATATTTCGCTTCATGGATTTCCACATGTTTTGATTTGATCTGCTCTGATGAGACATAAGTTGTCGAAATGCGCATATGCAGAACCCAAATTCACAGTAACCTCGGTATTATATTATTTATCACTAAATTAACATATAAACTGTCATAGATTTTGTGTTATTTTCACAAACCCTGTTATATGTATAAATACTCACTTTGTATAACTACGTTATAACTTTGTGTATCATAATCTTTGTTATGACTGGCATTTGCTTTATTTTTGGCATCAGATGTAATAGTTCTGAAATTGTAAAATAAAAGTGAATACAAAGTTGCTCGTGTTGTCATACCGAAAATTTAAAAGTCGAAATCATAACGCTTTTTGTAAAGTTTTAATTTCAGAGATTCAGGGTGGTCAATAAATAAGAAAAAAAACTAGGAATTGTGCTGATGATGATGTATCAGTTTTCTCTTGGTATATAAGATGATTATATTTACATAGAGGACTGTTTGATGAAAGAACATCATCTATGTCACGGAAGCTAAAATTAAAAGATTTGGCTAACTTATTGTCTTTGTTTTGAACTAGACCTTGTATGAACATGGCTTTATACGAATAAAGAATCAAATCCGCTAAAAATTGTGCGCAATTAGTTCCAATAGATATCCCTATTGTGTTCTTGAATACTCATCCTCAAATTTCTACAAATATGTAATAAACTTCATCTTCAGCATTGCGATGACAGCCACCTCCTAGTACTTTTTTAAGTAAAAAACTGATGCATTAATTCCTGAAGTACTGAGTGTGGATAACGGTGGCATGATTGGTAGTCCTGTTTATCTTTTTGTATTTGTTGAACTGATTTTGTTACAGTTTATGATAGCACATGATGAAAATAAATGCGTGTTGATGTTTTTTTATTGCTTTAAGCCATTAGCAGGGATTTCTTTAAAAAATGGTTCAATTTTAAGCATTTTTATCGATATCAAAATATATGGCAGCTGACCCCTAATGCACTCGTCAGCCCTTTTTGATGCGGAGATAATCCCGTAAAAACACATACCAACCAGATAAAGGTGCAAAAGCAGAGTTCCGGATACTTATTCTTTTCAAAAGTACATCATCTGATAAGCAAATAGTTGTATACAATCACAATACCGAAGTAACTGTGAATTTAGTTTCTGTACATGCTCATTTCGACAACTTATGTCTCTTCAGTGCAGATCAGATAACCTATAGGATCTAAATAGTGAAGTCAAAATCAGCTAAGCACAGAGCTATTCGAGAGGGAGATACAAATGTACTCCTGATTTTTGAAAAAAAATTGTTAAATTTAGATATTGCAAGTTTCCGAATAAAATCGGTTCCCAAATAAAATCGGTTTTCCAAATAAGTTCAGTTTTATATACAAAAATAATCGACCATCAATATCTTCGAAAGAATCTACAATTTCATAATCTAGACCATTCAGACAAAAGACCTACTATTTTAAATTATACAGACCATCAAGAAATACAGAAAATACTTTAAAGTTAATAACAGTATTCATGATGAAAAAAAAATACAAAGAAAAAAAATATTGAAGTAATAAATAATAGTAAAAATATGACCACTTCTTAAGATCTGAGAAGATAGGAAAGAAATAACATTGGCGTATTGTAAAAAAATATAGCAAAACATTTGCCAATTGAAATTCGTGTGCTCAAATCAAGACTTCAAAGACTGAATGAAATTCACGACCACGAGACTTGTTTAAAAAAGAAAGCTAATGCCTTAAATATATCAAACATTAAATTATATGATTAAATTGACGATTATATTGAAAAAAAAATTATGTGTTTGCTTAAAGTCAAAGTAAAACAGCAGAGGAAAACTAACAGATGATACATGCACTAAAACTGTTTTTAGTATGAAACTCAATAAATCACCTGGAATTGGTGGGCTTGTAGTAGAATTTTACAGAACTTTTTGGTAACATTTGAAACAAATTGCTGTTAATGTTTTTAATTGTCGTTATGAAAAAGGGAAACTTACTGATGGCTTGATAACTTTAATTTATAAAACGATGACCCATTGAATTTTGATAACTACCGTCCCATATTTTTACTTAATGTAGACTAAAAAGTAATTGCTTATAATTAAATACATCGAATCAAACCACTACTTCATTAAATTAATCACATTGACCAAAATGGGTGTATTAAAAACGGATATATTGGATTCAATATAAGACAGTTCAAGATATCATTTAGAATGCAGAAAAATTGAATGTAGAGGGTGCAATTCTTTTCCTTGATTTTTCTAAAGCCTTTGATTCTTTAGAATGTGACTTTATGTACAAATCTCTTCGAAATACAATAAATACCGAAGGTGTATGATAAACAGTAAATTTTCTTATGCTGTACACGTGTTTCAAGGAGTAACCTCTCATCAGCACCATTTTGCTTTCAAACTTATATCATTAAATGGGTAAAAACTCTATATAATAATATCAAGGGATGCATTGACAGTAATGGATTGATTTCTCGACCATTTCCTATTTCCAGGGGCATTTGCCAAGGATGACCTGTTAGTGCTTAAATCTTTATGATAGCAGTGGACATTTTTGCATGTAGGATAATACAAGATAATAACATAAAATGAGTTAAAATAAAATTAGATGGCAAAACCCATGGTATTAAAATCAATCAGCTTGCAGATGACACGACTATTTTGTCCAATGAAAATAAGTTCGGTATTAAATTTAATTGAACTTTTGGACCGTTATTAGGTTTAGTACTTCACAGATATATAACCTAGCAGTTTTGACTGGGACGACTAAAACATTTTAAAGGAAAAGTTGAAAAACTAAACTGGACAATAGGATAAGTAATGAAGGGATATGGAGTAAATGTACATGAGACAAAGTCTCTACAGATGGATAAACAAAGCAATGGAACAACGCTTTTATCGTTGTTGTTCATCTTGAAGTCACCATGAGGCCTTCAACAATGGAGTAGGTTTATTTTGGTCACCATAAAAATGGATATACGATCTTGAATTTTAACAAACAATATGTCAAAGCAAAAAAATTGTACTTGATTGGAGTAAGAGCTATCTTACTGTGATTGGAGAAATAACTGTTGCCAAATCTTTGATAATTCTAAATGTTATATGATTTAAATATGTATAATCTGATTTGTTAAAATCGTGTCACATGACTTTTGAGATTCCGCTGAGTCAACTGATCAGCGTTGAGTCGCATAGGAAGATCAACTGGTAAAGAAAATTCTATATTATATAAAAGTTACCACCCTAGATAGTATGTGACCCAGCGCTGGGGCACACACTGTCTAGGGTGGTAATTGTATAATTTCACATATTTAGCATCGGTCAGGCCATCGATATAAAATATATAAGGAGTACATTTCTAAATTAAAAAAAAAATATGTGTTTAATTTTACTTGGTGTAGAAAACAAGAAAAGGTTACACGGACAACTTGTGTTCCAAATACGACAAAGGGGTTTAAAAATGATAGATACCATATACATTAATTTAGTGAAAATATTTAACAAAGTTTGATGACAAATTACAGAGCTGGAAAGTTTTTCCAAAATTTTATTTCGACAAGTTTGGACAAATTTGTGCTTTGGAAATGAATATAGATAATATTCGCAGCATGAATAATTTCAACACAACTATGCCAGAAATCTACAAAAAATATTGATGATTGGATAAAACATACATTAGTATCCAATAAAAATAACCAAGAAAATTATAAAGAAAAATTTCAGAATCAAGACTAGATAAACACTAAGATTTAAACAAATTACCAAATCCAAATCTGTG
Organism: Modiolus philippinarum; assembly: GCA_002080025.1. Lineage (NCBI taxonomy): Eukaryota > Metazoa > Mollusca > Bivalvia > Mytilida > Modiolidae > Modiolus > Modiolus philippinarum. The sequence continues at coordinate 765 of MJUU01055542.1, read as the reverse complement.
ATATACAAGAAAAAGTACAAACTGCGTGATTTATCGTCTAAACAAATATATAAATTGCATCTGGCATTTGTCTATGAAAAACCAGTTGGATTCTAAAAATGGGGAACCTGTTTGGGAGATAGTGACTTAAACAGCAAAATCGGAAATAATCTTCTATTTAATTCCAGATTTATAAAAGAATGTAAATAACAAAAAATAAAGTTATTGCATTATATTTTACCTTGTAAGCAGCTTTTGACAATATGGGGAGACAATTTTTATAAAGTGCAAATATTTAAACATATTATAGGTAAACTGAAACTTTTATTCAGTAACTTTAAAACACAGATAATAATGTGATTAATTTGAAAACCAGAGTATTTGGTTATAAGATAATGAAGACAATGATTAGGGATTGAACTTTATCCTTACACTTGTATTTTTAAGCATCCATAAGTCTTTCTACATGTCAGAAAAGAAAAAAAAAAGAACAAATAGATGATTATCATCTAAATGACGATAAGGTTAATAAAGCATCATTGCTCTATACACCATACATTATTTTACAATTTATAGTGGATCGCAGTACCCTATAAATGTCTATAAACAGCACTATAGTGCCATAATGAATTTTTGTTATGTGTTAAAAAAGAGATTGAAGTAAAATTAAACATGTTTGCTGATGAAACTCAGCTACTTAACAAAACAGAGGAGTTAATTTTGGAAACCTTTGAAGTCTTTAACCCTTTGTCTACTACAGCTTTTTTCTAGAAAGTCGTATTTCCA
>MJUU01055532.1:23846-36009 GCA_002080025.1 Modiolus philippinarum | reverse complement strand
ACTATAAAAAAAGAAATGAATGTAATGTTTTTTTTTTAATCGGGAGCAAGTTCCAGTGCTTCGTTTCATTTAACGGGCGTCCACAGAAAAAAATCGTGATGAGCTTTTTCCTCAAAACTTTAATTATCGAACTCCGAGCTTTTCATATGTAGAAAGAGCATACTGCTGTACGAATGTTAAGTACTTATAGTGCTTTTTTATCTGGGATTATCGTAATGTCCCTGTCAGTGCTTGGCAGCCATTTTTATTTACGTTTACGTTGACGACAAGGGAAATAACTAGTTATTTGTTCGACGTGCTAAAGCGCGCCTTATTCAAATTAGTTATTTTGCCTACACGCACTTTCCCGAACAGTTATTTTGCCTACCCGCTATTACTTGTAGAGATACCAATATTATTTTTACCATAGTTTCTATAGTAAAGTATAATAATATCCATTATTAAGCATTGTAATCTTGCACAAAGACTCTCTTGTATGTTTTTATTTGATACATCTTTATGAACATTTTGACACGATTGCACGCAATTTCTTTTATTTCGTCAAATTATTGAACTTACTAAATCTCTTTAAGTCGGTAATAACGGCACATTGACCCTTTTCGACTGATAATGCTGCTGATGAGGAATAAATTTCCGTAATGGCCATACAGCTCATTAAAATTATTGCAGTAGGAGTTTACATATGTGTTATGGTCTCATGTTCATTTACTCCACATCCTTTCGTAAAATATTGTATACTAGTTTGAAAGGAAAGTATCGTATTATCTGGACACATAAGGAAATTTGGCGATAATTTTCTAATATATATACACTATCAGGCTTTTGACAGGAATTTATCATAAATTAAAGTCTTTCCCTGTGCCTATCTCAGCCTGCAGAGCCGTATCTGGTTGACCCGGACTTATCAGGAAGTTGACCTGGAGTTATCAACGAATTCTCCCAACGTTTGACAAGCAAATCCTTTTTATCCGTTTTACAAGAAATAAATCTTTATTACATATAGAATTAAAAATAATTTCTGTTTTGAAATTTGTTGACAAATAGACGTCATCAATACGCAAAAATACAAACGAGACGTTGGAAAAATTACTGAAACTAGGTCAATGAAAAACCGACTTTATTTCCATTTGCTAACGTGGTTCGATCAAAACATTTCTGAATTTAATAACGTTAACTGACAAAAAATATTGTGCGGTCATAAAATAATGCAAAAACATTTCCCAGTTTGTAAAAAAAAAGAATGCACCCTAATTCTCGCACCACCTTCGGAAAATGTGACCCAAAACTTATAAACTATTGAATTGATATATGAAATAAAAGGCGACAAACAAGTTATCTGAATTTTGAAAGCTGGAATATTGTAAAATATCATCCAGCTTGCCAGAATATGAAGCTAAGGGCTCGTTCACTGCGCTCACTCGCCCTGTAATTCATATATATATTCTGCCTCATTGGGTGATATTTTTACGATATACAAATGTCAAAATCCAGATAATATATAATACATATCATCCCACAAGACCGAATATCAAGCACAGGGGCGAGTGAGCGTCGGCAAGCTTTATATTCTGGTAAGCAGGATGATATTTTACAATACCTCAGCCGTCAAAATCCCCACAACTTATTAATCATCCTTTATTTTGTGTAATTTTAGAACCGTTTTTAAATTCTACCTAGGCTGCATGGGAAATTCGACATACATGTAATTATCTCCTTTCTAGCAATTTACAGCTGCATAAGACATGTTTTGAAGTCTTTCATATTTTATCAGCGAAGGTTTTTTGTTACTGGATAAACATTTTTGTCCGGACTGCGAAATAATGTCTATTTTGAATGTGGCTGCAACTTTTGGATGTAACGATATTCTATCATTCCTCTGAGCTTTTATGACGTCATAATATGAAATTGTAGAAGTTCTGCAGTATATACACCAAAGACCAAGATTCTGTAGTTTTTCTGACGCCTAGTTTATCTTTTTGACTATGTTATTTACAGCTTTTGAATACTTAATCGGATATAGCAAATGTTATGAATGTGTATATGTATCCGTTTTTGAAAATAGTAATTGCCTTTGAAACGTTCGGAGTGTCGTTTGATATAAGCCGGTCAACTTCGGATATATCCTAGTCAACAAGATATGGATTTCGCGGAAGTGCCCTGAAGGCTAATATAACCATATGAAATGTTAATAAAGCAAATTATTTGTATTTGAAGTTTCAAATATTGAACGAGATTTCCAGAAAGTTGAAACTAAATTATCCAATTTTGCTACAACAATAAGTTTTGTTTAATTTTCCTACAAAAAAGAGAACAACATTATTTCAAAGTTTGTTCCTTTCCTTTGGTTGTTGATAAAGGTATCTTCTAATTTGTACCCTTATTGTGGAAAGCAAAATATGCCTGGTGCATAACTGTTTAATATTCCATATAGCGTCTTATATGGCGGTGCTCCTTGTACTGAAAGGTGGAACCTTTAGGCGAACATAACAGAACAATTCATGTTATTCTACTTAGCCTCCACCCTAAACTATTGTAAACAAACATTAGAATCTCTAATTTTATGGTAAAGAGGTAAACAAATAAACAAATGATAATCATCCACAAATGAAAATATAAATAAAGAATAAACAAAAACACAAACGAAATACCCACAGATTTTAACGTTAAAACAAAACGGTACCAAAATGCATGTTATCGCACATAGTATTCATATTCAACTTCCTCAAACAAACGCTCAATGTTTATTTTGCTTTGGGTTGGTTCCTTGAGTTCGTAAAGTACACTGTTTAATTCATAGACGTAAAAAGTAACATTTCCTTTTGTTGTGGTGATCTTTGTACGGAAAGCCCTGAAAAATAGATTTTGTGTGCATCATATAGTGTTACTTAGTTTACGTACCCAATTTTAGCACTGAATGATTAATTTTTAGTACAAAATATGGCCCAGCATGATAGGTTATAAATTTTGTTTATTCATTCATATATTATCGAATTTTTTGCCTTTTGTTTAATAATTAAAAAGGCTAAGGTCTTTGATGATGGTTTACTTTTATCTTCTGTGTTTTTGTTCTTACTAGATTGATAAACAAGTTATATACTCGGTGATTAAAAATAGCAATTCCAAATACTAATTCGTTCACTCGTAGCACCAGTTTCACTGTATAAACAATGGTAAATTAAAACTAAATTTTATGATAAAAGGGGTGATTTTGATTTTACTATTAGTAATTTCCCCTTTCTTGAAGGCGACGTTCCCCTAGCTCCATCCTACGAGGTGTATATATCTCAACTTGTACGATTCACTCCCATTTGTTCTACCTTTGATGATTTTAATGAGCATAACCTTACTCTCACATCTAAACTTTTACAACAAGGTAACATATTTCGCAAACAGCTAATTACAAAGGGCATTTCTCATCCTCGATTTTATGGAAATGGTGTTGAAGAATGTCAAAAACTGATAAATAATCTAGAAAAACTAGGATGTAACTTATTTTTTTATGAAATTGTGGATAGCGATGAGATATTCTGAACAAATCCGTTAAATTGGCTTTGGATTTCAGTGACATGAAGACTTAACATATATACTGGCCTCTCACTGATACTGCCGATGTCTTCTGAAATACATGACGACTCTTTACCAAACCGTTCGGGGATTTTTGAGTTTGATATTCCGTAGTGCGACAGTGTTTTACCAACAGACTAGATTACTTGAGCTAGCCGGCTGTTTAGCGGCGAACACTCTTTGACCCTTCTTTCAAAATTACGTTTTTTCATATCCTTTTTTTAAAGATAGTAGTCACTGAGTTAGTAGTCTACCTGTATTGGGTTTTATTCATGTTTATTATACTATGGGGAAACAGGATAGAGAAAGGAGAGGTTTTGTACCCATAAACCGGTTAAACCCTACCACTGGCTTTTGGTAGTGCCGGTACCAAGTCCGGCTATCCCGAGTTCCTATTGTTATTTATGTTTGTCTCTTGTTTTCATTATTGTTTTTCTAGTGCAGTTGACTCATAAATTGTGGCATGTGATTGTAGTTCCTGGCCACTGTAGGTGTTCACTGTTATTCTGTTTTTTTTTTGTAATGGGTCCTAGATGGTACAAGCACAAAAGAGAAAAAAATAAAGTATATGACATTGTATAAATTACTTTTGTGTTAATAATAGGCTGAAATGGGGGCTTGCATGGAACTTGAAGAAATTTTCAATCTAGTGGAAAACTGTGCCATTTCAGTACAAGCTTTGACAATATTCACGCAAATTATTTGTAATTGTCCCCGGCTTCATTGCATTTCTATATTTAGGATACTATAAATTTGGAGATGTGTGATGTCAGAAGTGAGAGAATTATTCCGGTTATCAGAGCAACATACACTCGAATCTGGCGGGGGTTACTAACTACAAAAGTCAGATCTAACGTTGTTGGGCTGATTTCAAGGCGTATACATTTGTACATTCGTCAAGGATACAAGCAACATACATTGTATCATAGAGAATTCCTTCATGTTGAAATATTCTTCTGTAAATGGTGAATCACATTATGAGATGACCTATAAAAGTACTTAACCTAATACCCTAAAATGTCCAAAGGTGAATATTGATTTTTGACATAATGTCATAAATCCCCTGACGTCATTTTGTAAACTTCACTCTTTTGGCGGCGATGCTCACCATACATTATAGATTTTAAGATTAGGTTATGCCACACGATCAAAGGTTTAGACCGAGCTATCTTTACCTCTAGTAAGAAATTCTACTTGTTTTCCTCCTCGAAAAGGACGAAACTTCTTATACACATCGTGAAAAATATCCTGATTTGTATTATAATAATCTCTTTCGCGAATGTTAGATATTTTAACTTATTTAAAATCAACGAGATCGGAAAACTTTTTTTTTTGGCAATTGTTTACACCATCAAATTAATTATCTTTTATAGAACTTATATAATAATCTTATTTTCTTACTGTGCCTCTTCAAAGCGAAACATTATCAAGGTACCATCCACATTTAAGATCTCACGTTCATAAGCACGGTAATAGTAATTGTATGGAAAATAAAACCTGGACATCACTAACACCTGAAAAAAAATATATGTTTTAAATTAATAAATTCCAAAGGCCTATTGGTGACTTCTAGAAGGAATAAAATAAAAAAAAGGTAGGCCAAAAACATGCACTAAATTTAAGGGGGTAGACCTGGGGTAGGAGGAGATAACTCTGTTTTTCACTTTTTTAGTACTTACTAAAACAAATAGAATCATTACAATAGGTATGATCAAAACTTTTAAATTGTAAAAAAAAATCCACACAGCAAATAAATATTCATTTTGTCATGAAAACAAATACACAACATCCAGTTATTTATAATGAGTGCATTTGACTCTTCATTTTTGTAATGCTGTCCAAAGATAATGAAGATATGTAAAAGTCGGATTTATTCCAAGGGAGGTAATTTATAGCACAGATTCAGCAATTTTATGGATTTTTACACACTTTTATCTAAATTAAGAAAAAATGGGACGGTAGAATTTTCTAAAATTTTAATATATCTTACATATACTAGTTTTCTTTTTATTCTCAGTTTTTGGTGAAAATTAAACGACAGAATTTTTTACAAGAAGTGTTTAAATTGGATCAAAATAGAGCAAAAATTTCAGCCAATACTGTTCAGAACACCCATGTATTTCAGTACAGACTAGTTAAATTTACTATCATTATTCATGCTTACTTTCACCCATGTCTAAACTACAGAATTTTGCATTTGAAATAATTTTATATAAAATACAAATTTAATTAGAGCCAATTTCATATACCACAATCAAATCCTGAACGGACCAAATAATATGAGGGAACAGGGTATCTTTGATGACCACTACACATAAAACGGGACGATAAAAATTGTTGAAAATTGCTTAAAGTCGACATGAACATGTGTAGTTTTAATACTGAAAATATTTAAAAAATTAAACGTGTAGAAAATTTTAGGCCTCCCCAGGTCTACCCCCTTAAGTAACTAGTATTTTGTTATTCATTACCACTGAACCGATGTAACTGCTGGTGAATTGAATGCATTCACTAATTCAGTAGCCAGTACGTTGGTACTGATCCGAAAACCGATTGCAATATCTAGATTTAAGGAAATTTTAATATTTGAAACTAAGGTGTATCTCCCTCATGCATAGCTCTGTCCTTAAGATTTTAATTCTCCTATTTAGGTTCTATTTGTAATTTGTTCTCTATCCGCTTTTAAACAAATTTCGACTTATGGATTTCCAAATGTCTTGATTGTTCTGAACTGAAGAGAATTAAGTTGTCGAAATATCCATATGCAGAAACAAAATTTACAGTAACTTCTGTATTTTGTTATTTATCACCACTGGGCCAAGACCACTGCTGGTTGACTGTTAGTTCCAGAGAATTTCACTTACCCAGTTGCCAGTGTTTTTTTGCTGGCCTGAAAACTGATTTTATTTGGAAACTTACAATATCTAAATTAAAGAAAATTTTGTTTAAAACAAGGGAGTTAAATATAACATCCGCCTCAATTTTTAAGGGTTAGATATTATAAATTGATAAAAACATTTTCAAATTTTATTATAGATACATTGACATATTAAGAAAATTTGGTTCTACATGCAGGGCACTTATACAACAGGGCGTTTTACTAGAAATATCATTTACAAAGCGCATAAATTCAAAAATTGTCCTTCCAAACTTATTGATCCATGAACAAACTTTTTGGTAAGGATATAAATACAGCATTGTTGTTAAATCTTTACTACTGATTTTATTGGCAAAAATATTGATCAGCTCCTCAATGCTTTTCGCCGTAAATAAATTAAAACTATTTTTCCTATTCGAAGTATTTGGCATTTCACAATAGCATGTTCTTCTTCAAAATTGATGATGTTACACGAATTCTATTTAGAGGTATTTTAATTGAAGTTTCATATGTTAGTAGGCTTGATATCATAGACAACAAAAATGATGTCCTTAGCTAGCTGCTAGTGAGTGCGAGCATTTGTCAGGACGGTACCTTGTATTGTCTTCATGTTTTGTGTACTTCATTGTAAATGAACTTGTCTTGCTAAGTCGGACTAATTCAGTTGTTTTTTAACTATGAGTCTTTTTGTGCATTTATTTTTAGCCATTCACAACACATGGGGGAGGGTTTGGATTCAACAAAACGAGTTAAACCCAACTGCAGTTTTCGCACCTGTCCCAAGTCAAGAATAAGTTGTCCACTGGTTTGTCCTTGTCTTCTTATAAAATTTTAGTTTCTTGATATTCGGGTTATTGGATGAGGTTTGTTTCCATTGATTTATTAACTTTTTACTTGTTGGGCCAAAGAGGGCTTGTAAGATGATGTGAGGTTCCCCACTGTGTTGAAGACCGAACGGTGACCCCTAAATGCTTTGTGTTGGGTCGTTTTAACCTGGAAATTGGATTTTGTCTCCTTAAATAACATGTACCCTATTTCCTTTCTTATTTATATTAGATTTTTATTTATTTCTTGCCAAATAACGAACTTACTGTAAATTTAATTTAACCATTAGTAGATATACCAAATTCTGCCATATGCGTAAGTGGGAACAAATTTTACGTTGAATACCTTGGGAAATATTTCAGTGGCCAATTGGAACCGAGCCTGTTCAAATTGAATAGTTGCACTTAATAATAAGTGTTTGATAGTGTCCGTTCCAAATTGTTTCTTGCAGTTCTGCAAATGACATTCAAAGGCCCCTTGGAGATATAAATTAAAGCTTCTCTAATGACTTGTAAAAAGATTGAAATGAACAGATGTCTTTTGAGATGTTAAAGTGCCATTGCCGAGAAAAGTTGCATTGCTGATTATGTATGTAAACCATTGATTTTGATATTTATTTCAGGACTAATTTTTAAATACTACATTCGATAAATTTTTGTGGGCAGACCCTTTGTTATTGTATGTAACAATTCATCAGCGTCTTAATTGTGTATGATAAAATGAGATCTTCTTTGTACATTTATGAAATAATGAAACGTTGTAATTTCATTGTATAATACATTTAATTCAAACATGTAAAATGTTAAGCATTTTATGTCACCGAACTCAAAAAAAAGTTAAAAGCATTTTAGTCCTCTTTTTATCGTTTGTTTGCCAGAATTACGTTGTCCGCCTTTAGAAAGATGAATCTGACGTCATAGTATAGATTTCCCGCAAAAAGTTCCGTTGAACAGTTGAACGAAGCGAACATTTTTCTAGGCGTCAATACATACCATTAATGACGATCAGTCTGTGATATGTGTACATCCTATAAAGATTTAAAATCAATAAATATATGTTTCATCAAAATGTAAAGAAGTGCATTACTTTTTAGTAATCAGGCCTTGACAGAAAGTTTGTATTTTAGCATGTGCTGTCTTGCCAAAAAAATACTTTTAATGAATCGATCATAGATGCATAAAATGGGTCAAAGACACAAATGGCCGTGTTCCGTTTGGTGATTTAGGAGTAGTTGATTTCACAAAATAGGTACCCATTTTCCCGCCCGCTCGCTCGACATTCACCATACTATAAACCCAGATTTGCACTCCGCCAGGCGCTAAACAAAAATTACCCTAAATTTGTTTCGATGAAAACGTTTACCTTTATTTCCGTAACATCGTTGTTTTGAGAAGTTTGGAATCACCTCTCTTAACCAATCTTTTCTCTTGATTTGTGGTCTTTTGTCTTTTGTCTTTTAGATATTTTGTGTTTTCATTTCAGTAGTACATGCCCCGGGGGGTGGGGGGTTGCTACTAGCCAATAATTTTGGTAATAGTCTGCCGATAGTCCTATAATAATGGACCCTGTTTGAGACCCCCAAAAACAAATGGAAAAACACACCCTGTTTAAGACAGAAAAGGCAAAAAAACATACCTTTTTATGACTATAGTCATTTCCAAAATCAACACCCTGCTGAAGTAAAATATCCGGTGGAGTTTCTATGGACATTTTATATCCGACATTGCTTGGTTTGGTGTGTTTCACACTAGGTTTAACTGTTGTTTTCCGTCATAAATATACTAAAAACTACCTTCTAGATGACCATATGAAAATAATGACCCTGTTCAAGACAACACTAGTAAAAAGATACCCTGTTTAAGACAAATGATTGCAAAAACATCACCCAGAATCCTGCGGCATACTCATACTAACAAAATAAGAGCAAAATAGCCCCCCACGGGAATACACGTTGTAAGTGTTAGATGTATTGGAAAGACAAAATAATTTTTAAGGTTAGCTGTACCACTGTAAACAAAATGTTTTAATTTTACCTCATCCCGTTAGCTGTAACACTGTAGACAAAATATTTTAATTTAACCGTATCCCCTCCGAGTCAGGTTTTCTGAGTCCACGTGGGCTCACAACACCTGACTTGGGAGGATGATTTTACTGCGGCTGTATTTAGAGGCAATATGTTATGGTATTGTATAAAGTATTTAGTAGACACTAACAACAAAAATTGGTTTAAGTTGTACTGAGGATACTAAACTGACACGAGGAGACGAGTTTAGATTATAGCAGTACTGAAGAGGCAAATTGATTTTCAAAGTCACCATGTGCAAAATGCAAAGTCTTTTATAGTTAGAACCTTTTTTGCTGCTTCATTGTCCAGATATAATAGAAGGCTGTTTAAGCTTTGTAATTATACCGTTTTTTTATTATTAATTTAAAGCATAAAATATTTATGCTTTATGCTTTTACAGTTCAAAATCGTTCGCGATTTATGTAAACGATAATTTAAAACAACGAATATGACCCATGTATGATATATAAACCGAAAATACATGTAGATACATACAAATCTTAAAAACAGTTTCGCTTGACCATGTTGACAATCGCAATAAAATGTCCAAACCTCATGTGTATTAAGTAGATGACAAAATACTATACACTATGCTTGATTGTATATATAATTTGTCTTTTGTTGCTTTTATGACAATGTGTTTTAATTGATATTGATGATAATGTCACATTTATTGAAACGGTTTTATAATTTTGTGATTTTTACGAAGATTTATTGAAACGGTTCTATAAGTATATATCTAGTGTTTTGTGAAATAATCAGAACAGACTGAAATACATGAACCATTGCATGCGTTGCGAAGTTAATGTGTCAGCAGTGCAGGTTAAAAAAAGATCCGTTTTACTCCTTCTATCAAAATAGTTTTTGAAAGTGTGTCTGTCTGTGTCCTGGTGTTATATACCTGAACTGACATTTTACATGTACTAATTGCCGTTCGGCACTCTCCCCCTTTCCAATCGGACTTTTTTTTAGCGATTTTCCATAAACCGCCCTTTCAAGCAGGTAGCTAATCTTATTTTTTTAAATATCGCGAAAGTAAAACGCCGTTTCGCGGATTTTCTACAAGACGTGACAGGGGTGTTAGGAAACAATGTAAATGCGCTGTTATGTGCGTACAAACAAAAGGCTGTTTGGTCTTTAAAATACTATGAAACAACATAAATATCTTTTATTTCTAGTTTTGCCTTCATGATTAACCGAACAATCGAATGCACCTTCCATATTTGTCCCATCTGATGTCACTAATGCACTATCAGGTTTTGTTCTATGACGCCATGATTACGGGAAAATTCACTCACTTTGACAAAGATTTATGGCCATTAAGGTGCGAATTTAGTATTATCATTTACATGATAATATGATTAAACCTGAAAGAAAATTAAGACCAACATGGCTTCTTGTTGTTAAAAAAATGTTAAGGTTTGCAAAGAAATCCGAGATCAAACATAGCAGTTTGATTAAACAGGGGTTCCCACACATGCAATTCTTTCGCTTGAAGTAATCATAGAAAAACGGAACTTGCAGTTTTTTATATAGACTTTGAAATCTCAAGTAGCTGCAAGCGACAGAATCTTAATTTAACATGGGACCCAATGGAAAATAGATACATTATTGGCGTTCTTCTAGAGAACCATCGAACGGATGTTAACCGAACTTGGTATAAATGTTACTTATATGGTGCTGACCGAGTGATATTACAATGTATTTTGGGGCCAACCCGTCATTCAAACGGCATGCAAGGGTAAACTCAGCTTCACATTATACTGTATAGAAACGCTTCTTCTAGAGAACCGCTGATTTGATTTCAACCAAACATTGTATGAATGATTCTCATAAGTTGCTGACGTAGTAATCTTACTTGGTGCCGATCCATCTTCCAACATGGCCGGCAGCAGTATCTTAAAATAACATTGAATCATATGTAAAATAGATCTAAAGATCATATTCTAAAGAACTGATGAATGGATTTGCTTTTGAGATGCTGACCAAGTGTGGTTTCTTCAGTGCCGACCCGTTATGAACTTAATTTATCATTGAACCTATTAGTAATGCATAAAAAAACTTCTCCTAGTGAACTGCTGAATGGATTTAAACCAGTTGCGTAAATCATTCTTTTGCAGACAAAGTGTTGTTACTTTTGTACTGATCCGTCATCCGTCATAGTCGCAAGCGATGAACTTTAGACCCTATGGAAAAAAAAGATACACAGATCTTCTTCTAGAGAACCATGCAATGGATTAAAACCAAACTTGTATAAATATTAGTTATTAGGTGCTGACAAAGTGAAATTCCTTTGGTACCGATCCGTTTTCCAACATGGCCGTCAGCGGTAAAACACAAAATAACATTGAGCACTATGGAAAAATAGATACATACATTTGTAGATTAAAACCAGCCTTGGTATGAATTTAAAATTTTAGGTGCTTACAAAGTGTTCATCCTATCCAAATTGTCTATAGCTAAATATTAGTGCACCTCTCATAGCAGATTTATTTCTTTATTGTTACGAGTCACAATTCATAGCAAAAATTCAACAAAAAGACCCTTCTAAACAGCATTTAGTGGATAAATTTAACAATACATATAGATATTTTGACGATATTTTGGCTTTAAACAATCCTGAATTTTCTAAATTTACAGATGAAATTTATCCTGCAGAACTTACTTTAAATAAATCCAATAGCAGCAGTGATTATACTCCTTTTCTTGATCTTGACATATCAATAAATCAAGGGAAGTTAAACACTAAGGTTTATGATAAAAGGGATGATTTCTCCTTCCCTATAGTCAATTTTCCACATCTCGACGGTGATGTTCCGTTAGCCCCTTCT
>MJUU01055532.1:9225-23213 GCA_002080025.1 Modiolus philippinarum | reverse complement strand
TTTTACGGTGAGTCTTTTTGTGTATTTATTTTTTAGCCATTCACCACACATAGGGGGAGGGTTTGGATCCAAGAAAACGAGTTTAACCCCACCGCAATTTATTGCGCCTGTCCCAAGTCAGGAATATGTTGGTGACTGGCTTGTCCGTGTCTTCTTATGAAATTTTAGTTTCTTGATATTTGGGTTATTGGATGTGGTTTGTTTCCATTGATTTATACACTTTTTACCCTTTTTGGGGCCATTTAGGGCTTGCTATATGGTGTGAGGTTCCTCACTGTGTTGAAGACCGTACGGTGACCCCTAGATGCTTTGTTTTGGGTCGTTTTAACCTGGATATGGGATGTTGTCTCCTTGACATTTACCCCATTTCTTTTCTTTTTCATATTCAAAGATATTTTCTTCTGAAACCACTTTGGTCATTTGGAAATAAAATTTGGCACAAAAGTTCTCGTAAATATTATGTCCTGCAGAACTGTCCCTTATCAAGATAGCAGGCAGTAGGGAAAATACTTCAACGTTCGACTACATAATATAAGTTTTGTTCACAAGCATGTTGTTTGAGACTGAGACCCTTTAACTTAGAAGTTAATGTGAATATATTTATCAGCCATACGTGCAGGTGATCAATACAACGTCTTGAAAGCTTTTTGTTGTCTAACTCCTAAGCTTAGATTTAACTGCTACTACCTTTAATTAATTCCTGAAACAACTACTCTATTTGATAAAGGAGAATATTTTTTTAACATTTAAACCGTGTCAAAAAGTATACTACAATAGCCAAACTTTCCGTATCCTATGAAAAAAAAGCGAAATGGGGTAAACGTCAGGGCGACAACATTCAATCTCCACGTTAAAACGACCAAAAACAAAGAATCTACATGTAGGTCACCGTACGGTCTTCAACATTGAGGAACCTCACAACAATAAGCAAGCCTTAAATGTCCCAAAAGTAAAAAAATAAAATAACCAATGGAAACAAACCACACCCAGAACCCGAATATCAAGAAGCTAAAATTTAAAAGATAACAAGGACAAGCCAATTACCAACAAATTCCTGACTTGGGACAGGTGGTGTTAAACTCGCTGTATTTCTCAGTAACTTCTGTATTTAGTTATTTGATTCCAAATCTCCCCTTATGTGTGGTGACTGACTGAAAAATAAATACAAAAAAAAGATTAATAGAAAAAATCAAACTAAAAAAATCCAACTTATCAATACGACAACCTTTACAATGAAGTACATAAAACTTGAAGAAAATACACACGGGTACTGTCCTGAAAAATGCTTGGAGTTACTGACAGCTAGCTAAGGACATACTTTCCGTTGACTATGATATCAATGATTTGTCTTTCGCATAAACATTATTTACCAAAATCGAAAATGACGTTACGTCATTATTNAAGGGTCATCATTTGTGTCGTACACAATTGTAAACAAAAGGCCACTTTGTAAATTTGGAAAAATGCTAATAAGCCAATGCCCCGACTACGTCAAAATGATCGAGAACAAGCCATTGGAATGTTGAATGCAGAAATGGCTCTGGTTGAAGTTGCAAAGGGTTTTAATGTTTCAAGAATGACAATTAATAGGCCAAGGCTTCGTTTAAGAAATACTAGCGTGACGAATTATCTTCCTCCTACAGGTAGGTCACGTAAAAACACGTAACTTCGGGACAGGCATATCCCGATGACATACTTACGTTACCGATTTGTGAATGCAGCTGTTACATCACGCCAAATAACCGGTCTCATCCGAAACAGAATTTCTTCTCAAACGGCGCCTAACTGCTTACGCCAGATTGGCCTAAGAGCACATTGGCTACGAAGAGACCAACCCTGACATGTCGTCATACGGATAAAAGGTTAGAATGGGCTCGTTTACGTGTTAGATGGAAAAGACTGACGTTGCAGAAAGTGTTATTCAACGATGAATCAAAGTTTTATCTTAAGTTTAGTGACGGTAGGGCAACGGTGTACCACAGCCGCATTGAGCGTTATTCAGGTGACTGTGTACAGGAAACCGATCGTTTTGGCTGTGTCGTATTCATTATGTGAGCAAAACTCAAAATTATTCATGGTAACCTAAATGCCATACGATGCAGGGAGGACATTTTTTCTCCTGTACCCCCTTACTGTGTAGACATCGTTTTAATCACGTATTTCAACAGGACAATGCCCGGTGCAACGTGGCACATCTATCTATGGACTACCTGATTATAATCATGTCCGTTTGCTACCCTGGCTAGCAATGTCTCCTGATATGTCTCCAATCGAGCTCTTGTGGGATGAACTTAAACGTTGTGTCAGAAATGGCCGAATTCCACCGGAAACGCTGCCCCAACTTCGAGCAGCAGTGATAAGAGAGTTGAACAATAAGCCAGAAGACTACATCAAGACTCTGATCGTTTCTATGCGACGACGGCGCCAGACAGTTAAGGACGCGAGAGGAGGTCACACGAGATATTGAAGTGTGAACTTGATTTCTGTCACTATCTGTCAAGTGAACCGGAAATGTTGAAAACGGCATTAAATCATGAATACTTGCCATCGTTGTTTTGGAAATGTTGAAAGCTTAACAATGTTGTAAGAAATTGGTATCCATTGCTTGATATAAAAAATTTTTTGATAAAATATTAGTGTAACGTTTCTTTTTGCCTTGTATAGATTTCGTATAACATCATCAGTTATGGCAAAAGAACATGATACTGTACAATGTCAAATAATGCAAATAAGAAACAAGTCTTTTAATTAATTAAAGCAACTTTGGTACATTTGTATTAAGATGTGAAGCATTGAGGAGCTGATCAATATTTTCGGCTATAAAAACCAGAAGTGTAGTGATTAAACTACAATGCTGTATTTATATCCTGTGTGAGTAAGTTTGTACAACAGATCAATAAGTGTGGATGTGAAACGCCCTTTTGTATAGGAGCCCTGCACGTAGAACCAAATTTCCTCAATAACTCAATGTATCTATACTGAAATTAAGAAAATGTTTTTTTTTGTTGTTTTTTTTACCAATTTCTGATATCTAAACCCCTGATGCAAAAGTGTTTCAGTAAGACAAGGATTTCGGTCTTTTAAGTCGGAAACTCCCCTGTATACTCGTGCAACAGCACCACTCAATGTTCTTTTCTTGAATATATCCCACTGTTAACGTCAGAGCACAGGGACTTACTCCCGGCCTAGAAAAAAAAATATTTACTATCAAAATGGATCTCGGAGAAAAAACACAAGGGAAATCCTATTCTTGACAACCCACTCGCTTCGTTTTCAATTTTCTCAATAAAATACCCAAATCTTATATATTCTGTCTGTTACGTTCTCATCGTGAAAACTCACTTTTTATCGTAGAAAAGCCCCACTTCATTCCTAAATCTCGATTCGTATAATCGTATTTGCTATTTATAACAGTTCATGGCACTCAATATGAAACTACCATGACCTTCACATTCTAAATTTAAATCATCCACGCGGGATTCTTGGGACTTTTTATGCAGTCAGAGATGATATGCCCATGTGTCGAACGTAGTCTCCCGAAATATCGCGCCTTTTTCAATTATCGCAAACTGAATAAAATGTGAAGGTCCAAGTAGTTCCACATTGAGTGCCATGATCTGTTATAAAGACCTATAGCGTTCTAGTCAACGTGTGCCGACGTTCGCAAAATTTTCATCAGAACGTTGGTACACGCCGAAAAAATTCTCTTCTTGGACGCATTCATAACGTCATGCTTACGACCTACAAAACACGGAAAACTCATTCATAATATGTCTGCAACGCTAAAACAAACGTGCAACCGCGTGTTGGGACGCTTCGCAGGCGTTTTACTAGCGTTCTTGACGTATACCAAATGCATCCATAACGAAATTATAGCATTAATAGAACGTTTGCATTGCGTTTTGACGACCTTTAGTCAGATCAGTTCGGAATTCTTCACCCCAGTGTCATTTGCAAAGGAAGAAATGGCTAGGAATGCAACCAGAAAAATACAACGAGTTTGCAGGAGAGATAGGTCCCCCCAAAAATTCCAAAAAATATTCTTAATAAAATATTTCGGTCTAATGCTGAAATAAAGCAGCTATTTACATTCCTTTGAAATTTCGTATTGCTCTTTATCCATTATTTTTATAATAAAACATCGGCTAATGAGTTACTCCTTAGTTATAAGGACGCACGGTTCACGTTCTTTACATGATTAAAACAACTTTCGAGAAACTACAACATATCTCACACATTGCGTACATAACGTACCTCTACCGTTCCTTTAACGTGTGCATAACTTATCAACAACACCTTGGCGAACGTCGTGAAATTTTTTAGCATGTTGAAAATTTTCCGACGCACCCAATATTTAACAACGCACACCAACGTGCGTTGACGTGTTTGCAACGTGTAAAGAACGTGCATCTAACTTATACAACGCACAACAGTGTATTTGATAATATTCTCACACGTCGGCACACATTGCCGCTGCACAGGGCCTGAATAGTAAATACGAGTACACGAATCGAGATATAGGAATGAATTGGGGATTTCCTACGATAAAAATTGTGTTTTCTGTTTCGAAAATCATTCAGGAAGAGAACGTAACAGGCAGAATATTTTTTTTATATTTGGGTATTTTGAAAACGAAGCGAGCGGGTTGTCAGGAATAGGATTTCCCTTGACTTTTTTTCTCCGAGATTCATATTTGATGGTAAACAATTTGTTTATAGGCCAGGAGCAAGTCCCTGTGGTAAGAATAAACACAAAATTCTACAATTACATGTCACGTTTACACTGGACATAACTATAAATAACAAAATACCGAAGTTACAGTGAATTTAGTTGATATGACTTTTCATTTTGAAAAAAAGCTTAACTCCATTTAAGGACAAACTGGACAGTTTTAAAGCTTATAGCCAGTATCAAGTGTCCACTCGGTAGTCCTACGGTCCGACATATTTCCCCATAAAGAGAATTGTTCCAGTTTCATTGTCACGAATTATGAACATAAAAGGATGGTCAGCCACAAATTCAAATGGCATCATCGAACGTATAACAATGACTACAGTAGTCGCTCCGGCCGCTTCACTGCCTTCTTCATTTACTTCTATATATGCCTTATGACGAGCGTCACTGACATAAACACCCTTGGAGTTTACCCCATGGGTCACCATGTTTGTGAAATTAGCAATATTCGGATCAAATATTTCCGTCATTCTGAGGTTTTTCAACATTGGTATTAAGTCATATTCTGCTTCAATTTTAAATCTTGGTATTCTTATAATAGTATTCTGTAATTGTAGTCCTGAGAGAATACCTTCGAGCTTCAAATAATTTAGGCTCCTCTCAAGTTTTGAAAGGTCGCCTACTGCATTTGGCAATAGGAAAACCATTGACAAAGCTTCCCCTACATATGGTAGTTGTAAAATTTTACACCCTAGGTCAGGTTTCTCACCAGACTTTGCTGCAAACTGTCCATACATCATGTCAACTTGGTGTTGGTTATTAAAATTGTCGACAAAATTACGTTTTGTCGTTTCTATTGGATCAAACTCAGTTTTCCAGGTTCCCTTAAAGTAAACAGCATTGGCCAACACGGCAATGGTAGTAGCTCCAAGAACTCCCCGTGGAATCATGTCTCTTATTTTATTATTTGTATTTGTTGCAATCCAATTGTTAATAGTTTGCCTTGATTGTTCAGTTTTCGGTGGTGTAAAGTCCAATTTCTGGGATTCTCCACCGTAGTACTCCACAGCCTTAGCTTTATACGACTTTAATACAGTGAACGACTGACTGATAAACATTTTGTTCGCAATAAGTAAACTACTTCCGTTTGATGGCCTCGTTGTGATTTTATCGTTCAGAGTTTTGTAGTTTGAATGAATATCCCTTGGTACAGTATTTTTAAACATTATAGAAATCATTTGACTTTCAGTCGAGCCAGCCGTTCCGAGTGTCAATAACATCAGTGCAGAACATATACTATAAGGCGACATAATCTCATTTCCAGTGATTCCTGATTCTCCATATAAATCAAATGAAAACTTTCCAATATCTTGCTGAAAAGCAAGGTTTGTCGTGACTGGTTGTGCTTCCATCTTTAAAGTACTTCTCACAAGTATTTGTTAAAATTATATTTGTACCTCCTTCATATATATATATGTATTTAAATGAAAACACATTTCATAATCCGGTTCAAATGCTTAAAAAATTTGTTGACATGTAAAATTATCTTGTTTTTACAGTCAAGACATAAGCTTAAACATGCAAATTTATCATTCCTACTTTTTATTAAGAACACAACTTTTCACGAGACTATACACATGTAAAGCTTGATTAATAACTACATATTCTGAGTAACAATATCCGGGACCTATCCTTCCTTATCATTTATTTTAATTTTTTTGTAAAATAAAAGAAACAGTTATTATAAAGTAGCAGATGTTTATTTCATCATATACGGTTATCAAATAGTGTCGCAAATACTGCGGTACGGAAATCGAGAATACTATATTCCATTGTAGTCCATGTCTTTAATGAAACCTTTGAAATACTTATTTGACAAATTATCTAGGTCATGCCTTATGTTTACCTGTGGAACAGCAATATTTATTACTTTCCAATAGCCAGGAAGAGCTTTGCCATCAACTTACGTCCATCGCCCGTATGTCCGGCATTAGCTTTTCATCCAAATGTCCTCTCCAAAACTGCTGAACCAATAGGAACTAAACTTTGCCATAATTGTCTTTTGTGGTCCAGTAGAAAAAAGTCTGTACCTTTTCAAAGTTGACCCTCGGCGAGGACATTGGAAATTGTGGAAAATAGTGTCCTCGACACTGTGGAAAAGCACATTAAGACCCTACCATCGGAAACTGCTTAGGTGATTGGAATCAAACTTGGCCACAACAGTCTTTGATTGTCCCCTGCAAAGTACGTGTTTGTCAGGTCCGCGCTTTATCCAAGATGGCCGAAGCCGGGGAACACAGTTAATTATTTGACATTATGGGAAAACAAATTCAAAGGTCCTCCCACTGAAACTGTTAAGCATTTGAGAGAAGTCTGTAAATACATGTACTCCTTAACATTGACCTTCAGACCACAAAATCAATTTCTTATTCCGTGCAAGTTTAAGTTTCATTCAAATTCATTTAGTCATTATTTTATAGATTATTATCTATAAGATATCTGATAAAACTTATTAGATATAATAAATATTCTATGAAAATTAATTTATAATATCCCATTTTCAAATAATTCATGGCAATGAGGGACATATGGCAGTTTATGGACCGGATGGTCTCCTAAATTATTATATGGAACAAAGAAACTGAGGTATTTTGGGGTGACCACCCAGTCAATAAACTGCTATTTGGCCCGAATTGCTATGAACTATTTATCAAAAAGTGCATTGCAATGAGGGACATATAGTTGTAGAATATATGTGTAGCATTTTGTCATCATTTTACAAAGAAACTGTCAGCTATTGATATAGAAGCAAACAAGAAATCAGTCACAACATCACACCATTTGACCCTAGCTCTCAAGAAGGTCAGTCGGAGACATTTTTATTGAATCAACCCTATAATATTTTTTTTATCAGCTTTTGCACCTATTTTGGTTAATGGACTCCCAAATCTTTTGGTTTGAACTGCACTGATGAGACTTAAGTTGTCGAAATGCGCATATGTAGAAAATAGATTAACAGTAACTTCGGAATTTTGTTATTTATTACCAAGGGCCAATGCCTTTGCTGGTTGACTGTCCCCGAGGGTATTCACCAACCCATTAGTCAGTACTTCGGTGCTGACCCGAAAACTGATTTATTTGAAACATGCAATATCTAAATTTCATGAAATTTTGTTAAAAACTAAGGAGTATCTCCCTTATGCATAGCTCTGTCCTTGGCTTAATTTTGACTCTTCTATTTAGATCCTTCTGGTTATTTATTCTCTATCAGCTTTTACACATATTTTGGTTAATGGACTCCCAAATGTTTTGGTTTGATCTGCACTGATGAGACATAAGTTGTCGAAATGCGCATACGCAGAAACTAAATTAACAGTAACTTCGGAATTTTGTTTTTTTATAAGATATCTTTTATCTTAAATGAGATGTCGTAATATTATTAATCGTATATTTTTCAAGGTATTCAGTTACCAAAGATAATCACATTACACCCATATTATGTTAAGTTGCACAGAAAATAGCATATCAAAAACGGCTGATTGCATGGGTGATAGTGCAAGTTACTAAAAATAACTAAAAATGTAATTCTTGTTCTTTTTACCTAAAACGGTCATTAAGTTTCCATTGATGTATTATATAAGTCTCTCAAGACAAAACAACGATGGACTAAATCCACTTCTTAAAGAAGCTTATCATTTGGAAAAAGATTTTCACTCTAATTATATTTACTCTTGGTTCACATATGCATCTAGCATTACAGAAGAAACAAACTTTGAATCTAAAGATCTAGGTGAATGTTAACAAAAAATTGAAATGTCATATAAAAAATTCTGTCACAAATTATTATCATTCATTAATTGATGAAAAAATAAATAATCTTAAAGAGGAAAATAAAAACTTTCATTATAAATTTTTCAAAATTAGGAAAAACATGCCCGAATTTTACCTTTCACATCCTAAAAAAGAGATTCAAAAACTGACATGTATTACTAAATTCAGAGTTAGTGACCATATGCTATTAATAGAAGAAGGGAGGTATAAATGAGGACGAGTTCAATTTCTTTTTCATTTGTAAAATTAATTCTTAATGTCAAAAGCTATTTTTAGATTACTGTCAGTGTAATAAAACACAATTTGATTTATTTAACCAGTTAGAAAAAAACTTGTTCCAATTTCTAAACCCATCAACACCTGATGAAAATAAAAACGTGGTATCTTATATACAACAGTCATAAGAACTTTTACGGAGGGAAGATGGCCCTTTACTGTTTTAGTATCGAAATAACATACTGTCGGTTTTGCTTTTAAATATTCTTCATATTTGTTGTCATTGTCATTATTTGCTACAACTCTCATGGGTTAAAAGCTTTCAATAAAGGTTATTGATGTATTATAAAAATGGTAGATTTCCTTTCATTAAAGGAGGTTTGCTCCTCATATTTTGGAATTTTTGTCAGATTTTCGGAATCCTCTGGTTTTATACATTTCTAAGCATTATATTTTTTGGCCCATCGACCCCCTTATTTTTTTTTTCATAATTTCATTTTATACATCTTTGTGGGCATTTCATTGAACTCTATTTATTTTGTCACATTCATGAAACCTTGCTACATGTTATGTTAATCCTATGAAAAATCAGAGGAGTTCAGTTTCCCGCCAGATTTTCAGTCACTTAAATCTCAAAAACAATATCATCAACCTCTCATTTTTTTTCACTAAAATTACTTCTTTTTCTATTACCGAACACAAAATCATGCTTATTTGAAATCCTATTTATTTTAAAATTGATTTAGCGAACCCCTTTAATATATTTGTTTCATTAACGGACATGTTAGTTAGAAATATACTAAATGAGATATTCTTTGTTTGATCGATCTTCTTGTTTATATCCACCTCAGATAACAGGTGTGTGAATCACTTTTTATAGATTCTAGGTTCGCTGTATTGGTTGCGAGGTCTGAAGATAGTTCATTACACTTTTTAAAATAAATCTGACTTTTTATTTCATGCTTATACATGTACATTTTTGTTGTTATCGGTGTTGTGAAAATGGGGTGCCCTGTTTCTGATAATCATTAGAATTTGCTCCCCCCCCTTGTGGGTCCATGATTTAGCAAATAAGAAATTATATATTCTGTTTTCTGTACAAGGGTAAAAATTTGATAGGCATGAAAGGTGTTCTTTAGAAACGCTTTCACTCTTTTTTGCTGTTCTATTATTTACTGTTTACTTAATGACTTGAAGTCCATTGTTTATTGTGTTCTGAAATATTTAATGGTACAAAAGTTATGCTGTAGATCTTGGAATTCTCCTCTGATGAGACAAAATTATCTACACAGTATATAATTTTCTTATCTAATAGTTACTCGAAAATAAATTCACAGTAACTTCGGTATTAAGTTATTCGAAACTTATCAGTTAGTGATAATTTTTATGCTATGATTTAAATGGCCTTTAATTCATATGATTAAATAACTTTTCAGCCTCCATTGGTTGTTCGAGAAGTCACACATCGGGTTAAAACCACGTCATAGAAATTCATTTATTATTTTTTTATTTCATGGCAGAGAATAAGAAATGAAAAAGGGCTTCGTGTGTACACACATATTATTTCTATCTCTCAAAACAGTTGAATATGTTTTGCCGCTTGAAAAAATGTTAATTAATTGCAAGAAATAAGTCTTCTATTCAACCATTAGTCCTGTGTTGAGATTATGTGTATTGAGATCATTTGCACGTGGAAATTGACATCGGAATCAGTAACTAGAAAAAAAATTACACCTGGATGTAATTACAAGCAGTAATGAATTTTATCATAAATGTTTAAACCGTAATATTACAAATTAATTGACCCTTCTGAAAAGTTACCCAGGTTTGTCACTAGCACGGAACCATGAACTTGTTATTGCTGTTGGCTGTTATGTACATGTGCTTTTGATGCATCTACAAAACATACCGTTAACTGGTTCCTTTATGTAGGATAACATAAATTGTTAAAGTTTAGCCGTACATGTATTAAAAGGTTAAGCTTTCAGTACATAATCAATATTCAATGTACCCACAAACAAAAACCAACTAAATTCCTAAAACCTCACATAAATGGGAGAACACAATAGAAGAATTTACAAATAAGTATATAGGGTTTACTGACTTCAAGTGGAGAGCGGCTACTTATAGTAAACTGTATTCACGATAGTTGATATGTGTTTTCTAAATATGATTACTCCATTTGGTAAATCTACACCCATGTGCAAAATTATATTGATTTCTATTTTTTCAAGCATAATTTAAGAATATTTAACAATAATTGTTACGTTTAAAATGAAGAAACACGACGAACTGAAACCGGACCTGACCGAGATACTATATATAGTCAACATAACAAATGTACCACCGATCGGCAAAACTTCGGCTGGGTGATACGTGTCTACACTTGACATATATGTGATAAGGTTGCCGGTTTACACACAACTTTTCCGACTATTTTGCACCAATTAAGTAGTTTGAAAACAAATCCGGGAAAAATGCGAAAAAAATTACGCGGATTACCATTCTTTTTATTTTCCGTCTCCGGCGTTGTTGAACAATTGCCATATGCTCAACTGGGTTAAGATTTCAAAGAGCCGGTCTATAATGAATGCTTACGTAATAAAGACTAGGTAAAATCGGTCGAATTTGTGACCAATGTCATGTAAACATGGAATTATTTTTAAATCGATCATTGAGATTACAACCAATTTAAGCACTATCGTGTTTAAATAATTAGGACATCCTTGAAAGAACAGTATTGATTGCATGTAATTATTTTGGCAATGTAAAAAATAAATACAGCTTCAAGTTTCTATTTTAAATTTGCACGTGATTTTATCGGACCAAGACATGTTGTCAGTGTAAAAAATTCCGTTACGCATGTACATGTATCGGGAAGAATTGACCTGAGCTCGCATGCATACGAATCATCCTTAGAATGCATTATTTGTTGGCCAGCAAATAATTAATTCAGACATGTTACATTTTCTTTATATTTAAGTAAGTGAGAACCGAACCGTCAATCCAAAAGCGAACAATCCAAGGACAATGGCAACACCAGAAACATAAAAGGGAAAAAAACAGAGACAAAACATGGGTACGGCACAGAAAAGAAAAATGAAGACACACACACACACAAAGATGAACAACACGGACCCAATAAAAACCATGGGTGAGATCAGGTGCACCGGTAGAGTTAGCATCTCCTGCTTCTTATAAGACACCCACCGTGTTGAACATGTCAAATCCGGTAGTAAAGTCAAATCTGGTAGAGGAAACAACAATTAAGCTTTAAAGGGAAAGATCTGTTGCCATCAGGGAAACAGATATCCCATAGCGGTCCACAAGATGGTGATGTCGACCGTAAAACTTCTGGAGGGATGACTTCAAGTTTTGGGTAGCATACCCTTGTTGAAGTAGCCTATTTGTGAGCAACCGGGCTCTATCAAGGTAGTCACTGTATCGAACACAAGCTCTTAAATAGCGAATGGGTTGGGAGATGTAAACTCCATATGCAGGCGCTGTTTGGATGTTGCTACAAAGAAAAGGGAAGTTTACCATTGGAAAGGTGAAAACATCGCGTTTGTCGTAGAGCTTAGTTTGAAGTCGCCCTCTGTTGTCAATTTCAAGGTGAAGGTGAAGGAACGAGGCTGATGTAGAAGTGTCTGTGGTATCCTTAATTTCGAGCTCTTTTGGATTGATCAAATGAAGAAAATCACCAAAGCGAGGGTTGTTTAGTGACAAAATATCATCTATATAACGGAAGCTAAAATTGAAGGATTAAGCTTTGTTATATGTTTTCACTAGGTGTTGGACTTGAAAATGCTTAATTTATTCATATTATAACTTGAATAACTAAATACCGAAGTTACTGTAAATTTTGATTCTGCATATGCGCATTTCGACAACTTATGTCTCTTCAGTGCAGATAAAATCTAAATGTTTGGAAGACCATGAAGTCAAAGATGTTTAAAAACTGATAGAGAACAAATTACCCAATATGATCTAAATAGAAAGCCAAAATCAGCTAAGGACAGAGCTTGAAATGACGAGTTCTTCTGGAACAAAATATGAACAAAATACAGCTGATATTGCTTTAATAATTGCTAATTATAAATTTGTTGAGATATCTTAAAAATATACGAGAAAACATATCTTATAACATTGTATTAGTAAGTAAGTAAGTAAACTTTATTTATAGTCGTCATACAATATATACATATCCCAATCAAAGCCGCGCAGGTTTGCGCCTGTCCTAAAACAGGAAATTTATTCAGCCTTTTAGTGTTTTGTCTGTTTTCTAGTTAGTTCACTTTATGTCTATGGGAGTCTGGGATGATGTTTATTTCGCTGGACTTGATTACTCTTTATTTAGGGGCCAAATTCGACCTGCCGTTAGGTGTGGGATTTCCTCACCGTTCATTGCAGATCTTATGGTGGCTTTGAGTTGTTGTTACTCCCCTTTGGGTCGTTGTCTCTTTGACACATTGCGCTTTTGCCTTCTTTTTCCTATAAATGGTAGTAACGAGTTCTGTAGAGCTCTTTAAACGACTATGGATATTATAAAAACAACAAAAGCACATGGAAGAACAACACAAACAATATGATAAATACACATAAAATGCACAAAGAAAGACATCAGCTGCACACACACACACACACACACACACACACACACATATATATATATATATATATATATATAAGTACATAGAAATAGCACAAAAACAGGTTAATAAGCAAAAAGCATACAACAAAGCACTTAACACAAGCATAATTGAGATAAAATCAAAGCACTAGCAGCATTTAATTCAAACACTAAAACATAAAAAAGTGTATTAAGACAAAGCAATATATAGCTTGAGACATTTGTCATGGGGCAGCAAGAATTAACGACAAGCACTACAGAAACAATTTTCAGAAAGACACCAGGTTGAAATGAAATTTTTAAACTGCCAAAAGGTTGATAAGTTCCTCGCCTCGTTAGGCAAGGGATTCCAAATTCTTGCTGCCTCATAACCAAAGCTTCTCTTACCATATTTTGTGATCCTTGGACTGGGAAGGTCTGCTATTCCTTTAAACCTAAAATCATAATTACTGTTTTTGAAATTAACTAAATCATGTAAAAATTTTGGGCCAGAATTATTTAGCATTTTGAATGTCTCTTGCCATGGTTCTCATTCTACGCACTTTAAAAGATGGTAATTTAGAATTTTCAAGTAAGGTATTATAAGCGCTTTAATAGTCGTCAAAAATAAATCTTAAATTACGTTCCTGTACTTTTT
>MJUU01055531.1:33788-54890 GCA_002080025.1 Modiolus philippinarum | reverse complement strand
TTTCCCACATTTAAAAAAGGGTTTGCAGTCTTTAAATCTTGGTTTAAATTCTAGATTGATGGAAAATCGATACATGTGTGTATTTTCACTGAAAACTGGTATTGCACAGATGAGAATATTTGAATGTTAAAGATACCATTTAAATAAAAAGAAGTTCATGTATTTTGTTCAAATGGTAACAACTTTCAAAGGTTTTTGAGGTACAAGCCTAAACAACATGTAAATTCAGATCAAAATGTTTGCTTCTTAGGTTGCATAATTTTGTAATGAATATTTTACTTTGTACAGGATTTTATGATATGTGTAGAGATGTTTATCGCAGCCATAGCACATTACTACTCATTTTCTCATAAACCATTTATTCCTGCCGAAGATGAACTCCACCAGTCTAATTGTTGTGAAGCATTCCTGTCAATGTGGGATGTATCAGATATGAAGGATGATGTAATGGAACATGCTAAAATTTTAGGTAAAAATAGCTGATTATTGTGGCATAATTGTATCTCACAAAAAAGTTTTGGGCATTTATAGGTTTTGACCTGTCTGTCTGTCTTACATATGTTGTGAAGAACTCCTTATCTGATTTTATTAATACCCTGAAGAGTTCCATGATGTTAATCAGGATTTGTCTTTGGATGAGAAATGTTAAAAGGTGTGACGAGATGTACTTGGACATTTTCATTTTTCGAAGAAATTGTGCATTCAAAGCACATTGTCCGCAGCCGTTATTAAACTCTTGCAGTGTTTGATTTATTTATAGAAATGTTCACAGTGTCTGGAATTTCTCCTTTAGAAAGAATTTAAAAGTTATTGCAAATTGGATCTAGACATTTTTCATTTTTAGCTCACCTCACTAAGTGAGGGAGGCTTATGTAATACCCCTAGCCTCGGTGTCTGCGTCTGTGTAAGGTTAGGAAGAATGGTTAAGGTCCATTCCTGCTTACTGACATGCCCCACATCAACCATATTGATATGTATGATGCATTTTGGGATGACGACAACAATGCATGCTTCAGATGCTCTCTCTGACCTATATTTTACGCATGAGCGACTTGGTTAGGTAGAATGGTTAAAGTCCATTCCCGCATACTGACATGCACCACATCAACCATATTGGTATGTCTAATGCATTTTGGGATGACAACAACAATGCATGCTTCAGATGCTGTCTCAGACCTACATTTTACGCATGAGCGACTTGGTTAGGTAGAATGGTTAAAGTCCATTCCCGCTAACTGACATGCCCTATATCAACCATATTGGTATGTATGATGCATTTTGCAATGAAAACAACAATGCATGCTTCGGATGCTGTCTCTGACCTATATTACGCATGAGCGACTTGGTTAGGGAGAATGGTTAAAGTCCATTCCTGCTTACTGACATGGCCTGCATCAACCATACTGGTATGTATGATGCATTTTGGGATGACAACAAGAATGCATGCTTCTGATACTGTCTGTGACCTACATTTTACGCATGAGTGACTTGGTTAGGTAGAATGGTTTAAGTCCATTCCCGCATACTGACATGTCCCAAATCAACAATATTTGTATGTAGGATGCATTTTGGGATGACAACAACAATGCATGCTTCGGATACTGTCTGTGACCTACATTTTACGCATGAGTGACTTGGTTAGGTAGAATGGTTTAAGTCCATTCCCATGTACTGACATGGCCCATGTTTAGTTCTCTCAACAAAGTTGAGGGGGACTATTGGGGTACCTACAGTGTCTGCATCTGTGTCTGTATCCATGTCCTCATGTAAGTATATCTCTGTGGTACTATTCATAGTAGCATCATCAACCTTTGCATACAGAGGCATCTTGGGTAAACTCACAAGTCTCTCTGGCCTAATTTTTTCGCTTGATTGGCTTTCATTCTAATTTACATTTAAGTTCCAATTTGAATCACTGTATATGGTAGAATCATCTAACTTTGCATATGCATGCATCTCTTATGGTTGTCAGCATCAAGTTCAAATTGGGTCAATATGTTCTATATTTTCCGATAGATAGACTTACATTCAAGTTTTTGGACAAGTTCAGATGAAAGTCACTGTACATGGTAGGACCAACTAACATTGCAAATGCATGCATCTGAAATGATACAAATGTACATCATTCAAGTTTTTAGACGAATTAAGAACTAAGTCTCTGTACAATGTAGAATCATCTTACTTAGTATATGCATGCATCTGCAATGATACATGAGCATCCATGCCAAATTTGGTCAATTGACCTATATTTTCCCCTTGATTTAGGATTAACAAAAAGTTACTTGACAGCCTGATACTGATTCTTATTGAAAACCATTTCATACCTCAAGTTGATCTCAACTTGGTAAAATGAAGTATTTTTCCAGAATACAACAAAAACACTAGGTTCAGCTATCAGTTATTTTGGTTGTAGCCTTACTATATCCCCATGTAAATAAAATTTAGGGGTATATAGGAATCACCCTGTCTGTCTGTCTGTCTGTCTGTCCGACAGTCTTTCAATCAATCTGTCAACAATTCTTGTAAGCGCAACTCCTCTTAATAGGGAAACTGGAAAAAAAAGTTGTCAAACATTGGTTTCTGGATGATAACTCAAAAAGTTTACATCCAATTGAATTGAAACTTGGGTAAATTGTTGGGTACAAGGAGGGGAGGAACCCTAGGTAGGAAAGAAAATAAATAGACAATTTTAGAAATATTTGGGTCTTCACATTAACTTGGATACAAGTTGCTACTCGGCTTGTGTACCCTGGTGCCATTTAGATTAATTAAAAAAAATGTTACTTGTACATGCCTAAGCAAGGTTTAACTTCAAAATATATGTATTGAGGAATAGCTAGCACTATTTGAAGATGTACATAAGCCCCAGATTTGGTCTGTCAGGAGGGGGGGGTTGCTAACACATCCCCCTCTGGGACCCCCTGACATATCTTTTTGGTCCCCAATCGCACTCGAAAAACACTTCATTTTTTGCCCAAGTTATATTCTATTTAAAAAGCCGATATCCTCATCCTAGAGTCTAATACAACACCTTCTTATAGCCCTAAAAGGGGGGATTAGAGGCATCAAAAAGCATTGTTATGAAGGAAAGGTTTAAATCACATTAAGGATTTTGATGAAACTCTACACAAAGGACAGACACTATATGGAGATGTGCATGAAGGAATATAACCAGGAAGTGGAAGCAATTTGACTTTGACTTCAACACCAGTGATTTTTTTTTTGTTGGTGGTGGGTAAATTTCTGTTGTATCCTAATAGTTTACTTATATGTTTTATTTTTTTTCTCTTGGTGGGGGTATAAAATATGTGGCGTTCCACCCCCTGGTGGGAATTTTTACTGGAATAGCCCTAAGTGCATAATGTGTCTGAATGAATTCGTGTTTTTTGTCTGATATCGAAAGAGTATTTTCATTTGAACCCCAGTGAAAAATATTTCTTTAGGGTGATATCATATTGCATCCACACTTGTACTTTGTAAGTCTAGGATTGTTTGAATCTTCCAAAGTAAGCATCAGGGGTTTGCAGAAATATGTAAATGTAACAAGGACATCAAGTCTTCAAAATGATGTGTTTTTTTATGCTGAAATTTTAAGCTAGCTCTTTGTGGTAACAAAATGAGGAAAATTTTATTTGCTGGCATAATTACTTAATTTACAAATTAACAAATAGATTACCAAAGCAAACATCACATGTTTTGATTCTTGCTTTTTATTTTAGGTAAAACTGTGAAGAAAACAGTAAGCAAACCAAAGTTTAGATCTACAAATAATACAGAATGTACACCATTAATACAAGATAGTCAGAATACATATACTGGTAATATATCTGATGGAGGTACCAGTACAGACTGGGATACAGCTTCCTTGGAACAAAGGGACATTACTCATAAGAAGTCTATACCTTCAGAGTCCATGAATAACTTTATTGTTTTTGGTTCCAGTACTGAAACAAATTATAGTAATGATACTCAGATAGATGTTAAACAAAGTGAACACAAAAATAGCAATAAACAGGATGTAGGTAGTAGACCAATAGATAATGATAACACAAATGATATTGTAGAATCGTCCAATCAGAATGTACATAATAGAAATTCAAATAATGGAATTGTTGAAGTTGATGTTCATAATAATGTAACAGTTAAAGATAATATAGAAGTAGAAAGAACTGGGTCTATTCAAGGGGACTCAAACATTCCTATACAACAGAGTCATAATACTGAAATTGTTTAGGTATTTATTAGCTGTTGTTTTTCTACAGTGCTGTTCCTAATGATATATGAGATAAATGCAATTAATTTGAAAAAAAAAATTACAACAAATTTACAGAAATATTTCCAAAATCCAAGATAGTGCTAAGACCCATGATTCGTTTAATGGTCTTTGCCAATTTTATATTGTTAATCTTTAAATTGAATTTTTACCTTAAATATATCATGAAAAGTCCCCAAATTAAAAATATGAAATAATTTTAGCATAATGGGTTTTGTCTTTTACAAATATTTAAGTTTGAATGGAAATATAGTGCTTATAGTATATATTCTAACTTTTCCAGGCACAGTCAAAAATTCCCAACACATATCCTTTTTCTTACCATCAAAATGAGTAATATATAACATCTTGTTCTCATCTTGATACATTTTTGTAGTAACTAAAATATTGATAAGTTGATGATGAAAAATAAAAAATCAGTTTCAATAAATGTGTGTATAGGAAAATCCATTATATGAAACATGGTTTAAAGACAGGAATGACAAGTATTAACAGGTTAGTGAACTTTATTATTTTGATAATTGCTCAAAAAATCAGACAGAAACAAAAAACTATTGAAAAAACTAAAAAGATATTGTTTAAACAAACTTAAGTCAGTCAGTTTATTTTATATGGCGACATAAGTTAATGGGTCAGTAGCCACAAAAATATTTGATATAATCCTTTACATGTTCCTATTATTTATTGATGACCACCATGTTATTTTTATACCCCCCGCTTGGGCGATATATAGTAATCATGGTGTCTATCCGTCCGTCCGTCCGTTCGTCTGTCCACCATAGGGTGCCTACTTTGTGGCAACAACTCCCCCAAGACCACTTGATGAAATTCACTGAAACTTTCACAGAATGTTCATTTCATATTGCCATTGTGCACCAGCTATTTGAAAATTTGATTAGGTTTTTTTTTCTGGAATTCAATGGGGGAGCGGGGATATGATATTAGTGAGCTTTGCTCACATTTTTCTAGTTATTTTTTTTAATTAAAAAACTAATTATATGGATATGGTTGTATCAGGTGCCAGTTTTATATTCTCCATACTTATTCTTACATCAGTACTATATACAAATGTACATTTTCTGAAATGTGTAAAGTTTGTTTGGGAACTTACAACAAGATAATGTAACATAAATATAGGGTTTGTACAGGTACTTGAAATCTTTGAAAGAACTTGAAATAAAAGTTAGAAATCAAGGATTTGAAAGTACTTAAAATTAGAAAAGGGTCCTTAAAAGCCCTAAAAACTACAATTTCATCAAAAACGAAAATTTTCACGCCTTTCTATTTTCAAAGAACAATGTAAATAGAAGAATCAAATTTATGAAAAAGAAATACCGGTAAGTAAAGAAATTAAACCATAAAAGTTATAATTATGGGCCAAAAAAGACAAGCTCTTACCTAAAAAGTGTATGAAATGCCCTCCACATGAAAATGTGATTCTTTGAATGAAATTTATGCCTTGAAAGTCCAGGAAAAGTACTTGAATTTTTGTGGTAGAAAATGAGTTTGAACCCTGTAACTAGTGTTGAACCAGATTCTGCTAAGTAAGCAAGAAGATATCCTTTTGATAAAAATGGTAGCAAACTTTAAGGTTCTTATTTTGAAATATTACTGTATGATATGATGTCCTGAGACTGAATTACGGTAATATTCAGAAACTGATAAAAAGAATTAAGTAAGTTTTATGGAATACATTGAAAAAAAATATAATGATGATGATCAAGGATACTTAAATTCAATATTTGGCATATTCAGAAATCGCCGTCAATTTAGCATCCTCTAGCTCATCAAGTACACCCTTTTAATATACCTTATACATTAAAGACAGATACCCCATCTATAAGCTTTTTGCTTCAAGTGCTTTTCTATGTCATCAGTGTGATGCCCTATAAATGGGAGATTTTTTTTACTCATGTATAGTTGTTTAAATCATTTTATGCAGAAAAGGAGAAGCTTTAAAGGAATCATTATCTACAACTGTTGTAGATGTAGTCTCTAGTCAGTTATTTAGATGAAATGAATATTTCAAAAGTGCTTTTCTGCTTTCAAATGCTAATAAGTACTGTGTTATTTTGTTTTCATGTCTTATTCTGAAGATATTCTTATTCCCCCCTCAAAAATATAGAGGAATTTAAAGAATAGAGAACTGCTTAAGGTTCAAATTAGTTTATGTATAATTTTTTTCAGCTATTATTTTCTGGTTACAAGTCTATGTGGACTGGTAGCTTACTACTATTTATACAATCATTTTACACTGTACTATTAAGATATTCTGTAAGGAAGATCTCACCATTATTGCCTTAAATTTTTGTCTGGGACCAAAAGGACATATGTCTTGCTTCAAAGAAAATTGTATCATTTGAACTTTCTGTACATTCTGACATTGTTGTAATACTGTGAAAGTACTATTGTTCGTGGGGTTCTAATTTTCGTGGATTTCGTGGTTGGCTTCAACCACGAAATTAAGTCCCAACGAAATGCATTTTTCCTCTTATGTTTTAATGCATAGAATTCGAAACCACGAATTAGTGATATTTATGAAAACCACGAAAATTGATGTCCACAAATAAAAGTACTTCCACAGTATATTTTTACAATCTTAGACCATTTTTATACGACCTCAAAAAATTTTGTGGTCGTATATTGGTATGGCGTTTTCGTCGTCGTCGTTGTCGTCGTCGGCGTCGTTGTCTGTAGACACTTTAAGATTTGGCCAATAACTCAAGTTCAAGTTGATCAATCCTTATGAAATTTTAACACAATGTTCCTTGGCACAAAAGGAAGGTGTGGATTAGTTTTGGTCATTATGGCCCCTCCCGTTTTTAAGATAATGGCCAAAAAGGGCAAAATTGGGTGTTTTCACCTATTTAGCTGTAGAATTTTTATTAATTATCAGATTTTGATGGGGTTTCTTTCAGTGTGCTCCTGAGGTAATTTCCAATCAGTTGTTTGCCAACGGATTTCATGTCGCATGTACCGTTCATGAGATAAATGGGGTCCAAAAGGGGCGAATTTTAAAAATTTTATTTTTTTATTTTTAGTCCGATTTTGATGCCGTTTTTTGCCATGAATTCCTTATGAAAAATAAATAGGGGCTGCAGCATCATATTTTTGATCATTTGTTTCCTTTCCGAGTTATGAGGGCCAAACGGGGCAAAAATTGCAAACATGCAGATTACATAAAATTTTTATTTTTCATCAGATTTTGATGGGATTTTTTTCTTTGAATTCCTCTTGATATAAGCTTTCAGTTTTATGTCAACGGATTTTTCGTAGCTCTTACCGTTTCCGAGCTACAAGGGGTCAAAAGGGCCAAAATTGCAAATTTTCGAAATATGTGAAATCTTTATTTTTCATCAGATTTCAATGGGATTTTTTTCTTTAAATTCCTCCTGATATAAGCTTTCAGTATTTTGTCAACGGATTTTGCATAGCTATTACCTTTTTCGAGCTACAAGGAGTCAAAGGGGCCAAAATTGTAATTTTTCGAAATATTTGAAATCTTTATTATTCACCGGATTTCGATCAGTTTTTTCCTTTTGATTCATCTTGATATAAGCTTTCAGTAGTATGTCAACAAATTTGGCATAGCTTTTACCATTTCTGGCCTAAAGGGGCCAAAGGTGCCAAAAATTGCAACTGATTCAAGCTCTTATTTGGTCCATTTAATTACTGTATCAAGCTTTTTACTGTGTCCTCATTCATTTTGAATTACACTTGTTCAAATTTCAGTATTCGACATTCTGCGGTCGTATCATGCTGCGCTTGGCATAGCCCTTTATCACATCCTGTTATTTAAAACTCTATTGATAGTATAGTTACTCATGGTTCTAATCACCAGTTAACTGTTTTATTATTGCAATAATTTTTGAATGTACAGAAATTGCCGTTTTATACTTTGTATTCATGCTTCTGTAAAATTGTTATTGTATTTTATTGTTTTGCTATATTTATATTGTCATCCACCTGTACTGAACCTCAGGATTTGTAGATCAGAATTATTGCTGTTTCAAAAGTGAATGTATTTTGAACTAGCATTTACATTTATATCAAAAATATTGTTTCTGTGATAAGCACACTTTCTGATGTATTCATTTATGTTTAACAGTGATTTTGTTGTCTTTTTTAAAAACTGCCTGTGCCTTTTTGATTGGGAAAATATAGAACAATTTTCGATAAATTGGGAAATTAGCTTCAAACATTAATTTCTGTAAAACCATTCCATGAAATGGTTTTCAGGATTGGATTCACTGTAGGGACACTTCAAGGCAATATATGCATGTAAAAAAGTATTTATTTACTACAAAGAACAGAATATTTTAATGATTTGGAAGAATTTAATATGCTATCTCACTCCTTTTGGGAATTTTGTGAACACAATTGGGAAGAAAAAAAGGTAGCTGTGGTCAATATTGGGAAAAAGTTCCAGGAGAAACAGCCTATACAAGGTAGTAAAACAAGGCTTACAAAATCACTGGTTTAAGATTGTCTTATTTTATAATTTGCCACTATCTACTTAAAACTTTCTTGCCAAATTAAATATTTTATATGTAATGTACATGCATTTCAATGTAGATTAAATAGAAATCAAAATGAATATGTTAATCATTTTAATAATAATACAGGGCCATTCCAAAAAAATTGTTTGCTTCTCAAACCTTACTGCATCTGCTAAAAGTAGTAGCATCAAGCATTTTTTTCTTGAATTTTCAACAATGTATTTTTTTAATTTTTAAAAAGTAATTTCAACCTCAAAATCTTCAAAAAAAAAAAAACAATTTCAGCGTAATTTAAGATATCTTAGTAAAGCTCAGATGTATTAAAATTTTGTTGTAAAAATAGCATCTCAATAAGATTTTAATGACAACCAATATAGCATGAAATAAAAAATAATGAATATCGCCAGCCTACACTAAAAAGGCTTGAGAAACAAACAATTTTATTTTTTATGCCCCAGTATTTTCACATAGATTTTATTTGTTTGTTTTTTTTTAGTTATGACTGAAATTTTGCATTGAGCAAAATTTTCTGAGCTTTTATCAAATGATTTAAAACAAAAATAAAAAGAAAAAAAACATGAAATGAAATTATTTAATTATTTAACAACACATGTGTGTCATGGAAGATGTACAAGTTCGCAAAAGGAATATGATAAATTTCTCTCTAATATCCATCTTTCAGTTGAACATATACTGTTGTTGGTGAATAGGGTAATTTGTTATTCTAAAATATGTGTACATTCAGCAATGTTGGTTTTAGGCTTAAATTTGGAAACACATAAAAAGGTGCATTCAACAATCATCCAAGATATTGACAATTTAAGGTCAGTAAATGTCATGGGACTTTGAACAGTATGTGAAAAGACATTTATAGCCTAAAGGTTGCACATCCTCGTTTTTAGTACTGTGACTCCCAATGTCATAAAACACCAATTCATGGCAATCAATATTCAGTCAAAAGTTTCAGATGTACTGAAATATATGAGCATGGATTTTTTAGTACCCTAATAAATTTATTTTATAATAAAATTATGGTGGTTTGAATTCCACCTTGACAAACTGGTTGCAGAGAGAAATTAAAGGTAGATTGATTATTAAATTTTAGTGCATTTGATGATGTGAGTGCTAAAAACAGAGGGCAGGGCTTGATTTTTGTGCTGAAATATTCTAGTTATTTCATTGTGATGCCATAGTAAAGTGACAAAAATCAAACATCATCTTTATCAACTTTGCTGTAATTTAGTGCCTTTTTCAGTAAATTATCTTTATTCTTGAATTTTCATGTAATATCTATGTGAAAACGGTATAAAAAATTTCTTTAATAAAACGGTGAAGTACATTTTTTTCTCATACTACATCCTCCTACAAATATAAAAGAAAAAAATCCTTATTTGCGAGTTATTGGGATTGCTTTAAAAAAAGCTTAGGGGCATTTGTTTAGTATACATTTACAGGTGAAAACCATTGTTTTAACTTTAATAACAAGTGTTTGCTTAAGCAATGGAAGCAGTTATTGAGATTGTCTCTTGGTACCATTATTTAATGCAGTTTTATATCTTTAAACATATAATAAGAAAATAATGTTGTTTTTATGTGTTATATTTAAATCGTAATATTTTGAAATTTAACTTGGTTAATTGTAAGAACTTTGTTTGCATCTACTTAGTCTTTAAAATTTAAAATACAAATTAATGCATCAGATTTGTTTTAAAAATCTAAAAAAGTTGAACTGGGTGTGTGTGTAAATATTATTTACAAAAAAACATAATAATGCTTTTTTTCAGATTATGACTGGAAATTGCAAAAAGTTACACCTGTGTTGATTTTTGTCTTACCTGTGACAAATTGTGTATGTGAGACATAACTATCCGAAATTCCATTTCGGCATCATCGTCAACATATTCACCCTGTGGTTAAAGTGAACTTTATAAAATATTTATTGAATAATTAAAAATTTTGTCAGAAGCTAGAAAATGGGTAAATTACCCCCAGTTCAAAAATTTTGATTTTTTTTTAATATATCTGTATTGTTATGTATTTCAACTTTACTTATTGTTTTTTATGCAAAAAAAAATTCAACCATTAGCCAATACATTTATGATATTTAGAAGTTGAATAGAATCTTTGAATCTTAATGGAATTTCATGAAAATTTGAATTAGTTGTATACTGTGTGTAGATGAGTAAAAAGTTGAATGAATTCTGGTTCTGATTCAAACTTCGGTAAATTTTATGAAAATATCAAAGACCAATATTTTTAAAAAATTTTTGCATACAGTTATGAAGTTAAGCAATTCTTTTGTACCCAAAACAATTTTTAACACTTAAGAATTTTCTGCAATCTGATTAAAATCAGATCTCTCACTTGCTCCCATTTTCTGATATGTTGCGGAGTGGGATATCGCGGCGCCTTGACATATCAGAAAAGGGGGAGCAAGTTAGAGATCCGATTTTAATCAGATTATTTCACATAGTAAAGCATTTGTTACACTTACTAGAATACAAACAAACCATAATCAAACTGGTCTTGAAACACAATGTAATAATATACTTACACAGTAATTTTTATGGTATTTTTTTGTTTTTTTTTTTTATATATAATTGTAAATGCTTATAAAGATAGATAACTGTTACTGTCCTTTGTCTATGACCTTAACAGTCTATTTGTTCCTATTGTTTAACCAATTTAGCAATTTCATTACTCTGTAGGTCTGATAAAGTTGTTCAACAGCAATGGATACAGACCAACATACATTGCAAAAGATTTTTGTGTCGCCTGCTGTAAGCAGAGTGGACACATAGGGATTACTATCCGTCGTCTTACGTCGTCGTCGTCGTCCTGCGTCGTCCCCACAGTTTTTGAATCCACAACTCCTTCAAAACCACTTATCTGATTCCTACCAAACTTTCAGGATATGTTGTTTAACTGGTGTAGTTGTGCACCTGATACTTAAAATTTTGATTTTGCAGATTTTAGAGGTTAACAGAGCCAAAATTGCTCATTTGTGAGTCTGTTGGTTTTAAATCTGCAACTCCTTCAAAACTGCTTGTCAGATTCTAACAAAACTTTCAGGATAAGTTGTTCAACGGGTGTAGTTGTGCACCTGATACTTAGAATTTTGATTTTACAGATTTTAGAGGTTCACAGAGCCAAAATTGCTCATTTGTGAGTCTGTCTGTTTTGAATCCGCAACCCCTTCAAAACTGCAAGTCCGATTCCAACAAAACTTTCAGGATAGATTGTTCACCTGATGTAGTTGTGCACTTTATATATAGAATTTTGATTTTACAGATTTTAGAGGTTCATAGAGCTAAAATTGCTCTTTTGATAATCTGGTTTGTTAATCCCTAATTCCATCACAACTATAAGTCAGATTCCAACCAAACTTGCAGGATATGTAGTTGTGCATCTGATACTTAAAATTTTGATTTTGCAGTTTTAGAGGTTCACTGAGCCAGAATAGCTCATTTGTTAATTCTGTTTGTTTATGTGGAACTCCTTCAAAACTGTAAATTATATTCCAACCAGCCTTTCATTGATTACTTGATATAGTTGCACACCCGATATTTAAAATTTTGATTTTACAGATTTAAGAGGTTAACAGAGCCAAAATAGCTCATTTGTTAATTGGGTTTTTAATCTTCGACTCCTTCACAACTGTCGGTCAGATTCCAACCTAATTTTCAGTACATGTTGTATATCAGGTCTGGTTATGCACATTATACTTAGATTTTTTTACCGATTCTTGAGGTTTGCCAAGCCACTAAGCTCATATGTTAAATCAGATTGTTAATCTGCAAGTCCTTAAAACTGTTATTCATATTCTTAACCAAATTTGCAGAATATGTTTTTCTCCTAATCTAGACATGCACATTATAAGTAAAATTTTTAATTTTGCATATTTTAGAGCTTCACTGGAACAAAAATTGCTCTTCTGTAGTGCAGGCGACACAAGTGTTCCATGGAACACCCATCAATTTTTATACGACCGCAAAAATTTTGCGGTCGTATATTGGTATGGCGCTGGCGTCGTCGGCGTCGGGGTCGTCAGCGTCTGTGGACAGCATAACTTTGCTTCTAGTGGACGGATCATTACGAAATTTTAGTATGATGTATCTTGGCACACGTGTAAACAGAGGTTTTAATTTTGAGTTGGTGGCCCCGCCTGTTTTAGAAAAAGGGGCCAAAAAGGGGTGAAATTGGGTGTTTTCACATTTTTGACTGTAGAATCTTTATTAATTATTGGATTTTGATGGGGTTTGTTTCAGTTTGCTCCTGAGAAAATTGCCAATCTAGATTATGCCAACAGATTTCACGTAGCATGTAACGCACACAAGATAAATGGGGCCCAACAGGGGCAAATCTAAAAAAAAATAAATTTTTTATTTTTAGTCCGATTTTGATGCAGTTTTTTTCAATGGATTCCTTGTGAAAAATTCATATGGTGCTCAGCTATTAGATTTTTGATAACTTGTTTCCTTTCCCAGCTATGAGGGGCCGAACAGGGCCAAAATTGCGAATTTGCAGATTATGTAGAATTTTTATTTTTCATCGGATTTCGATGGGATTTTTTTCTTTGGATTCCTCTTGATCTAAGCTTTCAGTATATGTCAACGGATTTGGTGTAGCTCTTACTGTTTCCGAGCTACAATGGGTCAAAGGGGCCAAAAATGCAATTTTTCTAAATTTGTCAAATCTTTATTTTTCATCGGATTTCGATGGGATATTTTTCTTTGGATTCCTCTTGATCTAAGCTTTCAGTAGTATGTCAACAGATTTTGTGTAGGTCTTACCATTTCCGAGCTACAAGGGGTCA
This sequence comes from Modiolus philippinarum, assembly GCA_002080025.1. Taxonomy (NCBI): domain Eukaryota; kingdom Metazoa; phylum Mollusca; class Bivalvia; order Mytilida; family Modiolidae; genus Modiolus; species Modiolus philippinarum. Next base: position 41,302 of record MJUU01055531.1, on the reverse strand, counting down.
AAGGGGCCAAAAATACAATTTTTCTAAATATGTCAAATCTTTATTTCATCGGATTTCGATGGATTTTTTTCTTTGAATTTCTATGGATGTTAAGTTTTAGTTGATAGTCCATATTTTGCATAGCTCTTACGGTTTTTTATCAGTAAGTAGTCAAAAGGGTTTATTTTTTCCAATTTTGTTTCTAGCTAATAAATGTGTCTAGCTTCTTTTTGTGTCCATCTAATTATTGTGTCAAGCTCTTTACTGTGTCCACATTCACTTTAAACTACTTTTGTTGAAATTTCAGTGGTCGACATGCTGCGGTCGTATCATGCTGCGCTCGGCGTAGCCCTTTATTGGAGACTTGCTATTGTAAACTCCTCTAAACAATTATGGTTCTTTTGAATTTTGCAACAATGCTATTGTATATCAATCTGTAATGGCATGAGGAGGTTTTACCTTGATCTGTTGATGAAAATAGGAACTATATAGAGTTTATATAGTCACTAAAAAAGAAAATACTAAATGAATTTATTTTAAAAAATAGTATTGGTGCATTACATGATACCCCGCCACGTTTCACAAAATTTCAAAATTTAAAGAGGCATGCCTCCAGATCCCTGTGTACTTCTGAAGCCCAAATTATACTTGGCCTTTGTTTTATGGTAAAAAACTTCCATACCAAATTAGAAGACAATATATTATTCCATTCACAAGTTATCAGTCGGAAACCCTAAAATTCACAAATTTTCAAAGTTTCAAGGGGCATTACTCCAGAACCTCTTGGCCCTCTGAACCCAAAATCCAACTTGGCCTGAGTTTGTGATAAACAAGATACATACCAAGTTTGAAGACAATATATTATTTCGATGACAAGTTATCAGTTGGGAACCCTAAAATTTCACAAAATTTCAAAGTTTCAAGGGGCATAACTCTCAAACCCATTGGACCTCTGAACCCTAAATTAAACTTGGCCTGAGTTTTGTAATAAAAAAGTAACATTCCAAGTTTGAAGACAAAATATTATTTTGTTCACAAGTTATCAGTCCGAAACCCTAAAATTTGCAAAATTTCAAAGTTTCAAGGGGCATAACTCAAAAACCCCCTTAGACCTCTGAACCCGAAATCAAACTTGGCCTGAGTTTTGTGGTAAATAAGTTACATACCAAGTTTGAAGACCTTATGTTATTTTGTTCACACGTTATCAGTTGGAAACCTTCGGGGGATGGACAGACGGACACACGACTGAGGGTATCACATAATACCTCGCCACTATGTGTGGCGGGGTATAATTACACCATTCACAGAATAAATATTGCTTTATGCATAATGTAAAGGGATTTTGAATTTCTTGCATAAATTGTAATCTTATACATGAGTAAATTTGACTTTGTTATATTACATATAAAGGTAACACTATTTCAAGGTAAAACCTCCCCAGGCCATTACAGATTGATATACAATAGTATTGTTGGACAATTCAAAAGAACCATCATTGTTTAAATACTGTAAACCAACTTATTTTCGCGCCTATTAATGTTCGCGTTTTTCCGACAGGAGACAGTTTCGCGTAAATTAACTTTCGCAAATTGGTAGGTCATGTTATTTATATTTTTCATGATTTTCGGACATCTCTAACATGAATCATTACTTAAGATTTTACATCTTGTAGTTTTTATTTCAATCATATATCGTTCATTTTACGTTTAAGACGCCCAAATGATTTAATCAATATACAATTATAGCCTATTAATGAGGTTAATGCAGAAATTTATTGACATGAGAAAGGTATATTAACCGAGGACGTAGTCCGAGTGTCAATATACCTTTCTCATGTCAATAAATTTCTCCATTGACCAAATTTAATAGGTTATAATAGTTTTATTATTTTCCAAATTTCTTCAGATTTTTATAGGGATATACATAATAAATCTAAATTTTATATGATGTTTGTTGATTTGTTGTTGGTTATTATTTGCGTCTGTATTTACTTTTCCAGTAATGGAACTAAGAATATGTCTGTTTTTTATATGAGAAATAGACAAATTAATCATATTAAAGAAATTTTTTAGTTTTATTAAAAAAAACGTAAAGATCTATTATTAGTGCGAGGTCAGTATGTAAAGCCAATTGATAAAGTCAATTCATGTTTTATCATTTATTATGTAATTACTTATCTATTTTTAGCAGAGGTCAATACGTAAAGTCAATCCTTCAATTTATTGACAACACTAAACAAATATACAAAATCATGTGACCACAATTTAACAAATCACAGGAGTTAAAAAATATAAGAAAATAATAATATACAATTATAGCCTATTAATGAGGTAAATGCAGAAATTTATTGACATGAGAGATATATTGAATGAGGACGTAGTCCGAGTGTCAATATACCTTTCTCATGTCAATAAATTTCTCCATTGACCGAATTTGATAGGCTATTATAGTTTTATTATTTTCCAAATTTACGAATTTTTATAGAGACTTATGTTAATAAATCTCAATTTTATATGATATGTTTGCATGTTCGATTTTTTTTTTGCATCCATATTTTCAAATAGATTCATGGAACTGAATATACGCCTGTTTTGTATTTTTGAAATATATAACCAATGATATTTAAGAAATTTTGCAATTTAACAAAAGAAACTTTTAATTGATAATCTATTCTTAGTCTCAGGTCAATATGTAAAGTCAATTCGTCTTTTATTTTTTATATTCAATAATAATGTAAAACTGATCTAATACGTAAAGTCAATTCTTACATTTATTGACAACTCTAAGAAATATACAAGATCATGTGACCACAACTGAACTAATCACAGGAGTTAAAAAATATAAGAAAATAATAATACTTAATATCATTAAAGTGCAATCAAAGCATGTCAAATAAGTAAACAAAAGGTTAATCAACATGTCATTCTAACAAAAACATTTTATCATAATTATATGTGATAAAATTGTTTGTTACTTAAATCATGTGCATGTATAACACAATGAAAATGAATTAAAATAAATTTGCCACATTAGGATTAAAATTTAAACACAATAAATTTCGTTGGTATGTTAGCACTTCCAGTATAAAAACTGTCGCCGTATGAATAGTATAGTTCAGGGGTGCTTGCTAATAGCAAGCAATTTATTTGATCGTGCATTTATAGGGAAATCTTTCGAAAACCTGAAAGTTCATCATATTTTCATTTCATGTAAGACTGAAATGTATGCATTTGTTTACATCTTTAACCAATGTGTAAGTTTTGTTGTTTTTCAACGATAATTACAATACTTTTTTTCGCGAATATAAACTTTCACGATTTTCTACTACCCCGCGAAATTCGTGACTGTTTATAGCACGCGAAAATAAATTGGTTTACAGTAAGTTAACAATAGCAAGTCTCCAAAACTTTTTTACAATATATGTTGGTCTGTATCTGTTTCTGTTGAACAACTTTATCAGACCTACAGAGTAATGTAATTGCTAAATTGGTTATACAATAGGAACAAGTAGACCGTTGAGGTCATAGACAAGGGACAATAAATACTTAGTGTTCCTGTGCAATTCTGTGTACAATATCTGTGATGGTTTCCTAATTTTGTATTATGTTTTATTATGTTTCTGCAAAAATCATAAATAAAAAGTCTTTTCAAATATGAATGTTTTTATACAAAGCATCATTTCTGTAGAGAATATTTTTGCTGTCAAAACAATGAAAACATTCTGTTACAGTACATGTACTGTTCTGAAATTATTACATTTACACAATTGATTTTATGAGAGTCAAAACAAAGATTTTGACTGTCAAAACAAAAACATAGATTTATAATACAATAAAATCTATGTTAAAAATCTTAATCAGTCTTGCTTTTCTTGTTTCTACAGTAAAAATATTCAATCTGGGTACTTACAAAGTATTTTGCTGAGAGTAATGATTATGAAATGGTAATCAGTTTTTCTTTAATATTCAAATAGAGGCAAAAACTATAAAAACTTTTAAATCAATATGTCAAATTTAATTTGCATCGATTGGCTGGTCATATGTCTCTTCAATGACGTAGATAAGATTTATGATACAAATTGCAAAAAGACACAAAAAAGTTGAGACTGTTGAAGTGTTGAACAAACCAATCTAGAAACTGAAAGAACCAAAATCTGTGAATACTGGTTTCTTTCCTGTTTTAAAGATAGAAAAGACATTTCAATCATAGAATTATGGTATATATGTATACATAGAAAAGACACACTAAATGATGGAGGGATGAGGTATTATAAACAATAGGAAATTGGCCCCTAAAATTGCAAAATTATAAAAATCATTCAACCTCTCCAAACATGCTCTGATTTATTTGCCAAATGATTATAGTAATATAATCTAGACACTTTTATACAGAAAAGTCAGTCATGACATCAAAGTGACGTCATAAACATTCCATATTTGGGGTAATTAACCAAATACAGCCATTTTGTATGAAGTTTTCATTCAAATCAAATGTGAGCAACAGCCTTACCCAAAAAGATATTTTAACCATGTCGATATCTTTTAAAAACACGTCTCATAGTAAAAGATCTTTTTGGGTAAGGCTGTTGCTCATATCTAAATATTAATGAGAAAACGTCAAAATGAAGCAATTTTTGAGATTTTCAGGATTTTTGGTGAAAAACACTTAGTTTGAGAGCCTAGTACGAAAATATGAGACAGAATTCAAAGCTATGATTACTGTTATCTGACAGACTAATGTCTTGTGAACATCTTAAAGAGTGATAATTGATTAATTTACAATACTTTGTATTTTCGAATATGAGGGGCCAAAAAAGTTGCCTTACCATACCTCCTCCTTTGGATTAAAAACATGTAATTGAGGACTGAATACTGTATATCGGGTTATTTTCGCTTCAGGTTTTCTTCGCGTTTTTGGTGCAAAAAAGGCCAGTGAAAAAAAAGCTAAGTTTATAATTCGCATTTTTATACTCAATCTAATGCATGTCAATGGGCAGTCTTATTTACGCAGAGACTAAAATTCGTGTATGATTTCTTACCGCGAACATAGCGAAAATTAAACACACGTGAAAAACACCGATATACAGTATAATCACGTTTCTTCAGTATAAAAAGGCAAAACAATGTTAAGGCCAAACTATGAGTTAATTGCTAACTTATTTCTAGAAATCTTTTCATAATTTCCAGTCTGAAATATGTCAACGGATTTCACGTGGCATGTACCGTTCACGAGATAAATGGGGCCGAAAAGGGGCGAATTGAAAAAAGTTCATTTTTTTTAATTTTTAGTCCCATTTTGATGCAGTTTTTTTTTCAAAGAATTCCTTATGAAAATTAACACAGTGCTCTAATATTAGATTTTTGGTAACTTGTTTCCTTTCCCAGCTATGAGGGGCCGAAGGGGGCCAAAATTGCAAATTTTTATTTTTCATTGGAATTTGATGGGATTTTTTTCTTTGGATTCCTCTTGATTTTTAAGCTTTCAGAAATATGTCAACGGATGGATTTTGCAAAGCTCTTACCGTTTCTGAGCTATAAGGGTTCAAAGGGGCCAAAACTGCAAATTTCCAGATTACCTAAAATTTTTACTTTTCATCGGATTTCAATGGGATTTTTTTCTTTGGATTCCTCTTGATATAAGCTTTCAGTGATGTGTCAACAGATTTGGCGAAGCTCTTACCGTTTCCTAGCTATAATTGGTCGATGGGGCCAAAATTGCATTTTTTTTTCAAAATAATAAGCAATTTTATTTTTGATCAGATTTTGATGGGATTTTTTTCTTTGGATTCCTCTTGATATAAGCTTTCAGCAGTGTGTCAATAGATTTGGCTAAGCTCTTACCGTTTCCGAGCTATAAAGGGTCAAAGAGGAATCATAAGGAGTCATAAGGGCTAATTTTTAGCTCACCTGGCCAAAGGCCATGTGAGCTTTTGCCATCACTCGGCATCCGTCTTCCGTCCGTCCGTCCGTCTGTCCGTTAACTTTTATTCAAAGATCGTCTCCTCTGAAACTGCTGGGCCAATACTAACCAAACTTGGCCTGAACCATCACCAGGGTATGCTCTTTCAAGTTTGTGATTTTTATGTCTGCAGACCAAACAACATGGCCACTGTTACTAAAAATAGAACATAGGGGTAAATTGCTGTTTTTTGCAAATTACTCGAAAACCGTTACAGATGTCAAAAATCTGACATGGGTAAAAATGATCAGCCTGATGAGATCTACCCGCCCTGCAGTGTTGAAGAATATCTGATAACCCATCTTGGAGTTATTGCCCCTTTTCCGTAAAATTTTTGCTTTTTTGTTACTGTTAGTCTTATATATTGAAAATGGTAGAAGATAGAAGTGAAGTTTAAATTACAAAAATGGTCAGCATAGCAAGATCTACATTTCCTGCGAAATTGAAGAAAATCTGACGACCTATATAGGAGATATGGCCCCTTTTTCTTTGAATTTTCACAATTTTATAACATTTTTTTACTTTTATTTCAAAAACTGTTTGAGATGGAGGTTAAATGTGAATTACAAAAGTGTTGAGCTTTTCCTTCCAGGACTACAATTTCTACATATGTCCAGCAGATTAGCATCTCATCCAAGATGGCTGCCACTAGGGGACATAGTTTAACATAGGACCCTATGGGAAATGCATTCAAAGATCTTCTCCTCTGAAACCACTGAGCCAATGTGGACCAAATTTTGTCACAATAGTTCTCAGTTAGTCCCCTTTAAAGTTTGTGATTTTTGTGTTTGTACCTCATCCAAGATGGCCGCCAGCGGGGAACATATTTTAACAAAGGGATCCTATGGGAAATACATTCAAAAGTCTTTTCTCCTGAAACCACTATAAGCCAATAGGAACTAAACTTGGATACAGTTGTCCTTGGCTGGTCCCCTTTGTGATTTTTATGTTCGTACCTCATCCAAGATGGTCGTCAGCACAGGACATAGTTTAACATAGGACCCTATTGGAAATGTATTCAAAGATCTTCTTCTCTGAAACTACTGAGCCAATTGGAACCAAACTTGATCACAATAGTCTTTAGGTGGTCCCCTTGAAAGTTTGTGATTTTTATGTTCATACCTCATTGAAGGTGGCTGCCAGCAGAGAACATAGTTTAACAGACCATATGGGAAATGCATCCAAAGATTTTCTCCTCTGAAACTACCAAGCCAAATTCAACCAAACTTGGTCACAATAGTCCTTGGCTTGTCCCCTTCAAAGTTTGTGATTTTGACGTTCGTACCTCATCCAAGATGGCCGCCAGCGTGGAACATAGTTTGATATAGGGCCCCTATGGGAAATGCATTCACATGTCTTCTCCTCTGAACCTTCTGAGCCAATTGGAACCAAGTTTGGTTACGATTGTCTTTGGGTGTTCCCTTTCAAAGTTTGTAATTTTTATGTTTGTAACTCATCCAAGATTGAAAATGTAACATCTGGTGAACTGATTTATAGTATGAATGGGTGGTCTCTTCGTGACAATGAATAAAACCAGTCACCAGGTGAGCGATACAGGCTCATGTGAGCCTCTAGTT
>MJUU01055531.1:0-24675 GCA_002080025.1 Modiolus philippinarum | reverse complement strand
GACCATGAAATTGAGGTCAAGGTCAAAAGCCATATGGCAGACGGACATGTACTAATCAAGACCAAGCTATATACCAAATATCATTGACTTCTAGCTTCTAGTTATTGAGAAATGGACTTAAGCAAAAAAACTTAACCTGGTCACTGGACCGCGAAATATAGGTCAAGGTCACATGATTTTGGGTCCGACAGATAGGGTTCGCCGTAAGCTACCTATGGACCAAATATAAAGTTCCTACATCAAAGGCTTCTGTATTAAAACTTGAGTTTACGCCGCCGTCGCCGTCGCCGTCGCCGTCATACTTTGCACGCCTATGTCTCGCTTTCGCGACTTTCGTCGCGGGCGAGACAAAAATTGTCACTTGAAAAGGTAAAAACATCAAAATAGATTTTTGACAACAAGACGACCAAAAACACAACAGCATACTAATATTAGGTTATTTCTTTAAATCAGAAACGTTTCTGGTTTGATCTGCACTGAGGAGACATGAGTTGTAGAAAAAAAAATATGCAGAAATTAGATTTACAGTAACTTCGGTATTTTGTTATTTATTCAATACAATGAGAATCATATGACCATATATACATTCTAAAGACTGTGTAAAAAATAATGCATAAGTTTGTTATTTTCCTTCGTCACTTGAAAGTGTTGCAAGAAATGAATTCCAAAACGATACTTTCTATAGTAAGTATTATAAGTATTCAGATCGATTATGAGAAGTTAACAGTCATTTAAAAGTTGAAAACTGCATTTCAAAGACATAATCAAATTGGTGAATAAATAACAAACAAATACTTTTCGAGAGGTTCCAACAGTTTACGAAGCAATTTTCAGTTGATATACTTCGAAAAAATGATTATGTAATATAAACCAATGCAACACTTTTAGAAAGAAAACTGAATAACGGAAAAAAGACGGGAAAAACTGAACACAGTAGTCACATAAATTAATAGAAGAGAAATGCTTAAGATATATATTGCAGGATATATTTCATTTCAGCCGCAAAAAAGATAAAACCAACGACTCCTGATAAAATTCCATCTTTAGTATATTTCGACTTAGAGACAACAGGATTAGGTATGTTCCTAGATCATTTTGTAGCTCAAAACCAAGAGTCTCACATCAGATTGTAGGGGATAGATTTCTCTAGTGTAACCATGTCTTCATTGTTAATTATTCCACCAACAAGTCATCTCTTAGCAAATACTAATTATTAATACGTTTGTATCAAACTTTCAGAAGCTAATAACGTCAACATATAGCACTAAGAGATGACACAACAAATGTCAAAATTAACTAAAGTCGGCAGACAGGAATTTACATGCCAACTTTTTTTAAAAGCATCTCACCATATAGTTTCAGATTTGTATCATTTACCGTTAGATGACGACAAATTGCTCTATGAAGCTAAATGCGTGGAAAATTGACGAAATTGGTATCCCAGCATGTCCGAAAATGTATTCTACAATATGTATAGCATGATCATATTACGCTTATGACAAATTTGAGATTTTTATCATTTATATACCATACCATTTACTGTAACAGGCATAACAGAGAAAACTTTCACAAAATTTTTTATATTGATTATTGACCAGGTTGGTACACAAGAAAGAGTAACCCGTCAAATTTTGGTCGCTATCTGGTAGCGACGCCAGAATACATTAAACCGACGTCGGACTGACGTTTTAATTTAAACGTCTACATATTTGATCATCAAAAGTAATTTATAATTCTTCTATGATGAATATTGCTTGTATACATGGTACAGCAAATGAAAGCTTTGAGATCTAACCAATCTCTGTACTTGTTTGAATTCGTCACGGAACATTATAAACTCAGCAAGATGCACTTAATTGCACTATTTCTTATACTTGGATCGAAAATATTTCTGACATTCGATAAATTAGACATAATTTAATTTTTTTAATAAATATCAAAGTTATATGTGTAGCAAAAACGGCAAATAGTTTTCACTTTTATTGTCTTCACACTAACTTTACACAATACTGGCCATAAATAAGTTTCTTTTTACATGCAAGCAAAAAATTATTTCCTTTTTACTTAGAAAGCACGCGAGGACATTTCTTTTTATATATGAATTTTTATTGAAATATTATCTCAAGATGATTAAGAATTATCTATTAAAACAAATTCAAATCTTAAAAATATATTATCATCCTAAAACAAACAAATATTTGCATGCTATAATTTCACATTGCACCTTTTCTTTATATTTCTTTATATATTACAAGATGATTTTTTTAAAATTTATTTACTAGTCAAGAAATAGATTATTGCAAGCGGGCTCTATGCGAATTAGAACATGGGCAGACCTTATATTTTTAAATATTTTATAACCAGCGATAGCGAGGTATAAAATGAAGACAAATATAAGGTCTGCCCTTGTTCTAATTCGCATAGAGTCCGCTTGCAATAATCTATTTTGATTCTAATATATTTAACAAGCGTGTTGAACATTCGAAGCGGCTCTTAGAGGGCATATTGGGTTTGACACTAGAATTAAGATATGTTGGAAAACTGCATGCAAACTGCAAGCAAACACACATAAATGGACACAGAGAAATCTATATTCGTTATTTTATTAATACAAAGTTGCTCATAAGCTTATGAATTGTCTATTGTAAAATTTAAAATACGGATATTTAAAAATCGAAGCGGGTATAAATGTGGGCTGGTTGTATTTTTGCATGATATGCAACATAGAAGATTTCATGTCTTTTTGTAAAAAAATATATACATGTGCTATAAAAATATTGTGGAATGAGAGCATAGCTTTTTGTTTCCAAAGCTAAAGAGGAAAGTCATATTATAATTTGAGCTTACTGCATCATTTTGACAGCTTACCATTAATAAGACACATCTGTGATTAGCTGTTCATCAATGGTTGCTGAAGAGCTCCTCACAATCTAATACATCATTCTGACCATAGTGCGATGAGGTTGTAAATGAATCGCATTTCGACGTCAGAAAAAAATCAATTTTAGTAATACTATTATCATATACTTACTTACGATATGTATGCATATATAATAGGGATGGTTCCAGTATTCCCTGATCCTGAGGTGCAATACGGCATCCGTCTTATATCCCCCCCTTACGAGCTGATATGGCAACTGTCTTTTTATATCTTGATATATGATGATGTCTTAATTTTTATATGATAAATATGTTATGAGCCATCTGCCCTTGGGCCTAAATACCCTCAGTCAGATATGGTTGTTTCTGGTTGATATGGAGTGCGATATGAATATTTCCGTATAATAACCTGTTATAACTAATGGAAGGTGAGAATATCAAAATATAAAGTAATTCGAGTCGAACTATGCAATGGATAAAAATCATTTCAAAACAAGTTCTGAAACTGGCTTAATCCTTCTGCGTTGTTCGGCACTCGTGAAATTAATTTTGATGTTCATTAGGGTCGATTAGTTACACTATTATTGTTGCAATCACCTTCTGACATAAAAAAAATCGTTCAGTATTCAACTAATACAGAACATAAAAATAACTTGGTTTGTAAGTCGGCAACCGACGTTGTTCGACGACAGGAAAAGACTTCTAAATATCTTTCACTTTCGACAAAAAACTAATGCAGCCGACGCCGGAATATGATGTCAAAACAACTAATTTTGTCTGCTTAGATTTGTCTGAAATAGCATCACACAATATCAGATGTTTAAAAAAATCTTGTTTCCCCCTTTTTTTTCTTTTCCTCCTATATCGTCCTGTTGTAGCTTAAATACTGCACACTGCCCTACCAATCAATCAATATATCTAAGTTTCGTTTAGATCGATGGTTGCATTCTGGAGTTAAAGAGCGGAAAAAAAAATCAGTTCAAATTTCTGCAAGAACATCTGTCCTTGACCTTTGACTGTCTAACTCCAAAAACGAATTGGTGTCTTCCATAATCTATACAAGTCTGATTATTAGCTCACCTGGCCACAGGCCATGTGAGCTTTTGCCATCACTCGGCGTTCGTCGTCCGTCCGTACCTTAACTTTTATTCAAAGATCTTCTCCTCTGCAACTACTGGGCCAATACTAATCAAACTTTGCCTGAATCATCACCAGGGTATGCTCTTTCAAGTTTGTGATTTTTATGACCGTAGACCAAACAACATGGCTGCTTTTACTAAAAATAGAACATAGGGGTAAATTGGTGTTTTTTGCAAATTACTCACACCACAGATATCAAAATTCTGACGGGGTAAAAATGATCAGCATGATGAGATCTACCTGCCCTGCAATTTTGAAAAATATCCGTTTACCCGTCTTGGAGTTATTGCCCCTTTTCCGTAAAAAAATCAGTTTTTCGTTACCTTTAGTCTTATATATTGAAAATGGTAGAAGATAGAAGTGAAGTTTGTACGACAAAAATGGTCAGCATAGTAAGATCTACATGTCCTGCAATTTTGAAGAAAATCTGACAACCCACATAGGAGTTATTGCCGCTTTTTCTTTGAATTTTCACAATTTTTTTAACGCTTTTACTTTCATTTCAAAAACTGTTTGAGATAAAGGTTAAATGTGAATTGCAAAAGTGTTGAGGTTTTCCAGAACTACAATTTCTACATTTGTCCAGCAGGTTCGCATATCATCCAAGATGGCCGCCAGCGGGGAAGATAGTTTAACATAGGAACCTATGGGAAATGCATTCAAAGATCTTCTCTGAAACCCCTGAGCCAGTGGGGACCAAATTTTGTCAGTAGTCTTTGGATGGTCCCCTTTAAAGTTTGTGATTTTTATGTTCGTACTTTATCCAAGATGGTCGCCAGCACGGGCCATAGTTTAACATAGGCCCCTATGGGAAATGTATTCAAAGATCTTCTCTGAAATTATCAAGTCAAACTGAACCAAACTTGGTCACAATAGTCCTTGAGTGTTCCCCTTTAAAGTTTGTGATTTTTACGTTCGTACCTCATCCAATGACTGCCAGCGTGGAGCACAGTTTAACATAGGGACCCTATGGGAAATGCATTCAAATGTCTTCTCCTCTGAACCCAATGAGCCAATTGGAATCAAACTTGGTTACAATAGTCTTTAGATGTTTCCCTTCAAAGTTTGTGATTTTTATGTTCATACCTCATTCAAGATGGCCACCAGCAGGGAACATAGTTTAACATAGGGACTCTATGGGAAATGCATTCAAATGTCTTCTCCTCTAAACCTTGTGAGCCAATTGGAACCAAACTTGGTTACAATTGTCTTTGGGTGATCCCTTCCAAAGTTTGTGATTTTTAGTTTGTACCTCATCCAAGAATGAAAATGTAACATCTGGTGAACTGATTTATAGTATGAATGGGTGGTCTATTGGTGACAATGAATAAAACCAGTCGCCAGGTGAGCGATACAGGCTCATGTGAGCCTCTAGTATCTATTTAACATTAATTAAACGTTTCTGAAGTACTGATTCCAAAACCAATTTTTAGCTAAAGTATCAAGTTCTTATCCTGTAAGAAAGTGTGACCTTGACAGTTTAAATACTTACACGTGTTTTCTAAAGGGTTAAATAATCAGCTATATTGCCTGCAGGTAGCCATCTCGAATGAGGTAATTCATATCAGATATATTACTTTCGGAAGGGACCATCTAAGGACCATTGTGATTTTGTCTAATTGGACGGTTAGTTTCTTAGATCTTTGACTGTGTTTTCCTTAAGCTCCAATGTAAAACTATGTTCCATCTTGGAAGTCATCTTGGATGAAGCACGAACCTGTCTGATATCTCTCTGGAAGGAACTATCCAAAGAACATTGTGACAGTGTTTTGGTTCTAATGGGAACAGTAGTTTCTACACGAACCTGTCTGATATCTCTCTGGAAGGAACTATCCAAAGAACATTGTGACAGTGTTTTGGTTCTAATGGGAACAGTAGTTTCTAAGAAGAATAGCTTTGAATATGCTTACCAAATTGTCCAATTTAAACTTTGTTCTCCACTGGCCGCCGTCTTGGATGAGGTTGGAACCTGGTTATACCTTTTTTGCAAGGGACCGAGAAGATCTTTGAATGCGTTTTCCGATAGGAACAAATGTAAAACTATGCTCCCTGTCGGTGGTAATCTTGGATGAAGTATGGACCTGTTGGATACAATATTTCAAAGAGGACCGCTCAAAGACTACTGTGCCTAAGTTTTGTTCCCATGTTCCCATTCATTCTGTGGTTTCAGGGGAGAAGATCTTTGTAAGACAAGTTTTCGACGGACGAAAGAAAAGAAAGACAGACGGACAGACGGATGGTGGACTCCAAATGAATGTAAAAGCTCACCTTGGCTATCCAGGCGAGATAAAATGAGAAACCTCGGTTGGTCATCTCCCTGTACCAAGTTAGTTATATATGGTTAAAGGGGAGATAATTTTTATTTAAATATTTAAGATGGTATTCATATGCTAATTAAAATTATCTTCACTTTGAACCATACAAATCTAACTTTGTACAGGGAGATAACCGACCGAGGTTTCTCATCCAATCAAATTTTACACTTTAAGTTTGACTTTATGTTAATACCAAAAACACTTTATCCATTTATTTGTCTTTCATAATTACAAAGTAGAAATATTGCTTATTGTAACGCAGAGCGTTACAGATGTCCCCCAAACGAACATTGTTAATTTTTTCCACAGTTTCAATGGCAACAGCAGCATCTTTGAGATTTCTAAGACTTAGCATTAATAACTACACATCAGATAACTATCAGGAAAATTTCATCCACTTAAACCACTTTGAATTTTCCTGCCTTTTTTCCATTTCCATGGCAATAGAAGTCATCTTATATAAAATTTTGAGGCTTAAAATAATTTCTACACATATCAGAAAACCTTCCCGTTAAATTTCAAGTTGGAGCATTTTAAATTTTCCCATATCCATGGCAACGGTCGCCATTTTGAAAATTCTAAGACCAAAATCAATTCTATATATGCTAGGCAACCTTCTTGTAAAATTTCATCCAATTCTGAGCACTTTGAATTTTCCCGCCTTTTTTCCGTTTCCATAGCAACAGTCGCCATTTGAAAATTTTGAGACCAAAAATCAATTCTATGCATGCTTGGCAACCTTCCTGTAAAATTTCATCCAATTCTGAGCACTTTGAATTTTCCCGCCTTTTTTTCGTTTCCATGGCAACGGCCGCCATTTTGAAAATTTTATGACCAAAAATCAATTCTATGCATGCTAGGCAACCTTCCTGTTAAATTTCATCCAATTCTGAGCACTTTTAATTTTCCCGCCTTTTTTCCGTTTCCATGGCAACGGCCGCCATTTTGAAAATTTTAAGTCCGAAAATCAATTCTATGCATGCTAGGCAACCTTCCTATTAAATTTCATCCAATTCTGAGCACTTTTAATTTTCCCGCCTTTTTTTTGTTTCCATGGCAACGGCGGCCATTTTGAAAATTCCAAGACTTAACTGCACATCTTTGGGTGGGTATCTACCATTCCACAAAGTTTCATTAAGTTATGATGACCGGTCTTCGAGAAATGTGTCGGACAAAGTTTGGCAGAAAGCGGAAGAAAAAGAAGAATAATAATAATAATAAGAATAATAATAATAATAAGAAACGGACCAAAAACAATAAGTCTCCTCAAACTTCGTTTGGGAGACTTAATAATAAGAAACGGAGTAAACACAATATGTCTCCCAAACTTCGTTTGGGGGACATAATTATCTCCTATACCTTGATCTCTTTTTGTGCAATAAAGTTTGTATCATTAATTATAAATAAACAAAATATTATACAAAACTTTCATTTATGTTTACCAGATGTCAGAACTGAGAGTATAACTCAAATAGCTGCATTATGTATGGACAAATGCTTTGAAGTTTATGTAAAACCAACCTGTCCAATAGGGCAGTGGGCTAGGGAGAACACATATTTAACTTTCAACGATGATGAACAGCGAATGTACTATAAAGGTAAAAAAGTTAAGAGCAAATCACCACAGAAAGCACTTAAAAATTTTATGGCTTACTTGAGAGAATTTGGTGAACCTGTCATCTTAGTAGCACATAACGCCCACGGGTTTGATGCTGCAATATTATATTTCCACTTAAAGAAATACAACTTTTGGGATGATTTTGTGGATCTTGTAAAAGGATTTGCTGACACTTTACTGATGTTTCAAGATCTAAAACCGACATTGGACAATCACAAACTACAAACACTTGCCTCTAAATTTTTAAGAGGTAATATATATACAAGCCATAATGCTAGCCATGACGCCAAGATTCTCAAAACATTGGTAGAAAAGGAGGGAAATGTTGATTATTTGGTAAAACAATGCTTTCTAAAATGCTCGAAAATAAAGGAATCCACAAACAACAGAATTCTTAGATCTACAATGGCTTATAAACTATTTAAATAAACAAACATGTGCATATTTTTTAATTTTTTGTGAATAACAGTATGTAATGATTTAACACAAACATTTTATCACATATGTATTTACTCCATTTTTTAAAAATCAAAAACTAAATAACCTAGTTATTGTAAAGTTAGTTTCTGCAGTAATTGAAAAAAATAAAACTAGTATTTGGATTTCAGCACTATATACTACAGTATACCAACTACTTTATGAAGTGTTCCTGATATTGAGATTTATACATATGTATCTCCCACCATAATGACACTAAATTAACCATTTACAAATTTATATCACAATTTGCAAGGTGAATCTTAATCCAAAAATAGATGAAAAGCTCAAATGGTCTGGTGGTATTTAGGTGCTTTAAGCTGTAAAGTGTTGTTTTATAGGTTCCATGATGAGGACATTTGAAAGGTTGTAAATAGGTCTGTGTGTAATAGAAACAAGTATTGAAAATAATAATAATGGTGCATTATATGAAACCCACTATGTTTTACCCCAAAAATATTTAGGGCATAACCCCAAACCACTCAATCCTCTGATCCAAAATTTAAACTTTGCTTGAATTTGTAGTACACAACAAGCATACTTTGTTTCAAGACAGTATGCAAATTTCATTCGCAAGTTATCTTTTGGAAATTCCTAAATTTCAAAATGTCAAAGGCCATACTGGTAACTCAAGACCCACTTTGACCTCTGAAGTCAAAATCAAACTTGGTCTGAGTCTTTTTTTTTTTTGGTAAACAACAAACATACTAAGTTTAATGAATATCTGTAATTTCATTCCCGAGTCAATGAAAGGAAAGGCCAAAGTTTACAAAATTTTAAAGTTTTAAGAGGCGTAACTCCGGGACCATTTGGACCTTAGAACCCAAAATCAAAGTTGGCACGATTTTTTTTTTGGTGAAAAACTTACATACCAAGTTTCAAGACAGAGTTTTTGTTCCTTCCCAGGTTATTGTTCGGAATTTCAAACCTTTATGGTGATATCCAATATAATTATCATTTAAGTAATCTTATACATCTTACAATACATTTAATGGTCATGTTTCTTTTCCTTTCCCTCATTAATTTCAGAATTTTCACACCAATCAAGAACAAAAGATAATTTGTTTGATAAAATTTTTAACCAATCATTATTGAAGCCAAAAATTTCATTTGTAAAAGTTGCATCAAAAAGGGATTGATATAAAAAACAAACTAGGATGAAGTACATAAGAACAAATAAAGTATAACTAAGTCAGCTTGATAATTCCTTAAAATTACTAAAATGTACAAGAAAAAAAATTCTTCATTGTGAAAAAAATATATGATATAGCAAATTAGAAATTATCAAAACCTACAATTATTGTGAGCAAGTATTTTCAAAATGAAGAATGAAAGAATAACATGAAATTAAAAACAAAATAAGTTTTTAATGCAAATTTAATGTATGAATGTTTTTTGTTATAGATACATTTTGAAATTTTGAATTTACAAAATGGGAAATATGACACATGTACTGTAGCTCTTGTAAACTCATTTATGAGTACAAGTAACTGATTTATAATTATTTACCTGACAATTCCTCAAAAAGTTGTATATGGTCATGTTTGATGAATTTGTTATAACAATAGATTTCTAGTTTTTATTATAATATCTTTGTTTCATATAGTGACTTAATGTTATCAATATATTCTAAATTAACCAAATACATTGTACCAATAAGTAGTCAATATTTAATGTTTTTGTACATGACATGACTTGTCAAGTTCACAAGTCTGAAATAGTACAATTTAAAATCATTTAAAAAAAATATTAATTGATGGTGATTATGTTTCCCATTTTTTTTAAACACAAGTAGGATAAGTAGTACTAATGAGAGGAGTCAGTGAAGTACAATTTTGATTCCCCATTTCACCCCCCTCCCCCATTTGGCATCAGTAAAACATGGATGTAGCGTGACAACCAATTTCGCTTAATCCGGTGCTAGGGGCCATCTTGAATTTACTATGAGGTATGAGCAAAACTAATTGTTGAAGACCTCATGGTGACTTCAAGATGTAGAACAATAATAAAAACATTCAATTGCTTGGTTATGCAATGTATTTGTAGAGACTTTGTCTTATGAGCATTTACTTCATATACTCGTTATGATATGAGCATCATTATTTAAGAGTTTGTCTCTATTTTAGTGTGGAGTCCCTAAAAAGATTCTCATGGGAGAGATGTATGCTCTCTATATATATTTCAGTTATATTGTACTTGTTCTAGAGAGAGCTATCACACTTTCAAATTTTGGAATATTATTATTTTTTTTGTAGTAATTTCCAAATGTTATTCTGACCTACTGTTTATAGTGCCAACATCTCACTATTTTACAATGCCCATTTTTCTTACAATCAACTTGATGACTGCCCTGTGTTTGTCTTTATGGTGAATTGTCCCATAGCTCGGGGCACTATTGCCTTTTTTCGCAACGGATGGCAGTGATTGTATGAGCACTTTGCGAGTTTCATTTATGTCTGTTGATGATACCATATCAATGGACTCACAAACACATGGCTGTAGAGTTGTTCAACAATTAGTAGTGAATTCTGCTCAAACTGGTGCTAGGTGGCATATTGAACTTACTATGAGGTATGAGCAAAGCTCATTGTTGAAGGCCTCATGGTGACTTCAAGATGAAGTACAACATTAAAAGTGTTGTTCCATCACTTATTTCTGTCATGTACTTGTAGAGACTTTGTCTCATGTGCATTTACTCCATATCCTTTCATTGTTTATTCATTGAAAAATAAAGGGCTACGCCGAGCACAGTATGATACGACCGCAGCATGTCACCCACTGAAATTTGAACAAGTGTTATTTAAAGTGAGTGTGGACACACTAAAGAGCTTGACACAATAATTAGATGAACACAATATGGGGCTTGACCCAGTAATTAGCTAGACACAAACTAGGGAAAATAAAAATTAGCTCTTATGATTCCCCTTTGACACCTTATAGCTCTGAAACGGTAAGAGCTATGCCAAATCTGTTTAAAAAAAAACTATCGAAAGCTTATATACAGAGGAATCCAAAGAAAAAAAATCCCATCAAAATCCGACGAAGGATTAGAGTTTCAGGTAATCTGCAAATTTGCAGTTTTGGCCCCTTTGACCCCTTATAGCTCGGATATGGTAAGAGCTATGCCAAATGAGTTGAATACTATCAAAAGCTTATATCAAGAGAAATCCAAAGAAAAAAATCCCATCAAAATCCGATGAAAAATAGAAATGTTTTGGTTATCTGCAAACAAGTTACCAAAAATCTAATAGGAGAGCACTGTGTTAATTTTTCATAAGGAATCCATCGAAAAAAAAACTGCATCAAAGTCAGACTAATATTAAGAATTTTTTTTTTTGGATTCACCCCTTTCAGGCCCCATTTATCTCGGGAACGGTATATGTCACCTGAAATCCATTGCCATACTATAGATTGGAAAATTTCCTCAGGAGCACACTGAAAGAAATCCCATCAAAATCTGATAAATAATAATGATTCTACATTCAAATATGTGATATCACCAAATTTAGCACTTTTTGGTCCCTTTTTAAAAATGGGCGGGTCCACAGTAACCAAAACCAATCCCAGCCTTCCATTTGTGCCAAGGAACATTGTGTTAAAATTTCATAAGGATTGATCATCTGGAACACAAGTTATTTACAGAAAACTAAAGTTTGGTTATGAATTGGAGTGTTTCTCAGAGTTTCAGCGTCAGAGAATTATAACATGTATTCCAAAAGAAGGAAAAGACAGACGACAGATTGGAAACTGGCGTCCTATTAGTTTATTATATACTGATATAAAAATTGCATCAGCTGTGATTGTGAACCGTTTCAAACAGATACTTAATTCTATCATCAGTGATACTCAAAAAGGTTTTATGAAGAATAGGTTTATTGGTGAGAATACAAGACTATTGTATGACCAGATGCACTATCTGGAAGAAAATGATTTACAGGGTTTATTACTGTTGATTGATTTTGAAAAAGCTTTCGATTCTATTGAGTGGAATTTTCTGGAAAAGGCATTAGTCAGTTTTAATTTTGGTCCTTCAGTTTGTAAATGGGTGAAAACATTATATACTGAGGCAAAAAGTTGTGTTATTAATAATGGCCATATGTCTAACTTTTTTTTGTCTTCAACGAGGTTGTCGTCAAGGGTATCCATTATCTCCTTATTTATTCATTATTGGTGTAGAGTAACTTGCTATGCAATTAAAATCTAATCAACAGGTAAAGGGAATTATTATAGATGGGAAGGAATCACTCATTAGTCAGTATGCTGATGACACTTTTTTAATGCTTGATGGTAGTGAATAATCACTGTAAGAAACTTTACAAATTTTTGATAAATTTCGACAAGTCTCAGGATTAAAATGAATAATAAAAAAACAAAAGTTGTTTGGGTCGGAAATAAGAGATACTCTGATCTGATTCTTTGTCCAGATAGAAACCTTGATTGGTCTTCTTCTAACTTTAAACTTCTTGGCATTGACTTCTCACTCAATCTCAACATTATGCCTAACTTAAATTTTCGAAAAAAGATAATAGACATATCAAAATTATTAAAAAGCTGACAGCACAGGAAACTTACACTCCTTGGGAAAATTACAGTGATTAAAACATTAGCTTTGCCAAAATTAATTCATCTTTTGACATCTTTACCTAATATAGATCAGAACTTGATGAACGAAATAAATAATTTATTTTTCAATTTCATTTGGGATGGAAAAAATGAGAAAATTAAACGTAACACTCTTATTGCAGAAAAAGAAGATGGGGGACTTCAAATGATACATCTGCAGTCTTTCAATACATATTTGAAGATAAGTTGGGTTAGAAGATTCTTCTTAAATTTGGGTGGAGAATGGCAGGCTATTTTTCATTCAATGTTAAAAAAGATTGGGGGAGGTATTAAGTGTTTTTCTCTGCAAAAAGAAAAACTTTTAGAGGTATCTGATAAATTAAGTAACCCTTTCTGGAGGGATGTCATGCGTTCTTTTATGTTATCTAAACCAGTTTTGAAAATTAATTTGCAGGAATGTCTCTCACTGCATATTTTGAATTTCATTCCAGTAGACGATTTCCACTTGTATAACAAATGGTTTGCTGCTGGAGTAGAAAATTTATGTCATATTTTTGATTATGAGAAAAAAGATTTTTTTACTTTTGAGCAGATAAAAGCCAAAGTTGGTACAAATAATTTTATGAGGTATTTTAGCCTAATATCAACGATACCAACACAAGTGAAGAGGTGTGTCCGAGATTACATCTCTTTTTCGGAAAATTTCATACCGATGGACACCTTTCTAGAAAGGCTTATTTACAGCAAGGATAACAAATTTGTATAAAAAGATTTAATTAAAGACATTGTTCATTTCCCGAATGAAAAATTTCTGAAATGGGAAGATGAATTACAAACAGATGTTTTTGATAACAAATCTAAATATTTTTCTGTCCTTGATAAATGTTGCAAGGATACATATTTGTACAATTTCCAATATAAATTTATACACAGAATTGTTCCTACGAATACATTTCTTTATAAAATTCATATAAAGGATGACAAACTGTGTTCTTTTTGCAGAAGGGAGGACGAAACAGTTGTGCACTTATTTTATAACTGTGAAGTTACTGCCAGATTTTTAAATAATTTCTGTGACTGTCTGAAATTGTTTTATAGAGACTTTGAATTTAATCTGAAAATTTTTTTTCTCGGATTTATACAAGAAAGCATGTTTTTTAACTTACTTAATTATAGTTAAAAAATATATCTACAAATGTAAGTTTGAAAAAAAGCTTCCTTGTATTGTTGGGTTGAAAAACAAAATTAAAAATTACTATGCACTTGAACTGTATGTTGCTAAAAACATGGTAAGGTGGACAGGTTGAAAAAGTTTTGGACCCCTATTCAATCAATTTTTCCAGATACGATTCTAGATTAATAATTTAATAACAAGCAATAAATACAACAAAAAGACATTTAAACATAAAATTTAAAATTATTTTCCATATGTAAATTGTTTGTAATAATATGAAGAGAGGTGAGTGAGAGAATGTATAAGAGTTGATTCAAAATAATATTGTAGTTTGTTTTCAAGTATATTATCATAAAAATATAATAGTCATATGTATGTTTATATGTATATTTATTCAAATTCCCAGCAACACCCTGGTCAGGTGGTGTTGTGTGGGTTTTTGTAAAACCCTGACTATTAAAAATAAAAAAAAAAAAAAAAAGAAAACTAAAGTGTCTACAGACGACGACAACGATGCCGACAACGACAGTACTATACCATTATACGACCACAATTTTTTTGCAGTTGTATAAACACTTGTATGAAAATTTGATTTCATTTTTAAGGGAAAATTGTAAAAAAATTAATTTCTTAAGATTTGTCCAAGATACACCCTATCTATTTTGTGAACGATAAAAACAATATGAAATCCATTCACATACTTAAGATTGGTGTAAATTTGATTACCATTTCATATATCACCCCAATAGGGTTTTTACAATATACCCTCATATTAATTATTTTCAAACTCTGTAAAAGTCGAAACTAGTAAATTTTTAACGCTGACTTTTTTTCATGTGATTCATATAATTTTTTATATACAAAACTAAAATTCAGCACATTAACTATCACTGTTAGAAATATATATCTCACAAATACATAAGTTTATTAAAACAATTCTCAAGTATTCATGTAACAGTATTTTGTAAATTTCTTGACGATTACTGTAAAAGGGGATATTTTCGCATGGTTTAAATTTCGCGATTTTGATTCCTAAACCTATTAACGAGGTTTTAATTTCGCGATTCTTACTAATGATTCGTTACATTTATAATAAAAACAAATTAAAGCGAGTGGAAATTTTTGCGAATATATACCAATCTCGAAATTAGCGAAAATAAACTCCTAGCGAAAATTTCCCCTTTTACAGTATTTACTTTACAAAGTTGTGAATAGTCATGTTTGATGTATTTCTAATTATTATAAATTTCTGTTTTTATTACAAAATCTAGGCTTCACATAGTGA
Organism: Modiolus philippinarum; assembly: GCA_002080025.1. Classification (NCBI taxonomy): domain Eukaryota; kingdom Metazoa; phylum Mollusca; class Bivalvia; order Mytilida; family Modiolidae; genus Modiolus; species Modiolus philippinarum. The sequence continues at coordinate 9,223 of MJUU01055531.1, read as the reverse complement.
CTTTATGTAGTTTTTATATTCTGAATAAATCAAATACATTGTACCAATGTGTAGTCGATTTTCAATATTTTTTGTACATGACATAAAGTTGTCTGAAAATTACACTGTAAAATATCATTTGAAAAATAATAATTTATAATTGCTATGCTTATATTATTCTTTTACCACAGGCAAGATAAGGATTTAGAGAAATATTGTTTACCAAATATGAGAAGGTGTAGAAAATGACTTAAACTCAACAAAAAGTAAAAAGTGTAGCATGATTAAACAAAACTCCTTGAAAAGGGGTTCACTTGGACACATAATGAGTGTAGTCAAAGTGAAGTAAAACTCCAACACGTCCACTGGCTTTTAATAGCGCTTATGAAATATGTTGAGAAACTCCCAAACACTTGCATCAAGGTGAATCCAAAGAAAACAACATTAAAATCCTATGACAAATAAAAACTTTAGGTACTTCATAAAAGTGACATGGTTGTCCCTTTGGTCCCTTATAGCTTGAAATGGAAAGGAAGTATCAAAAGTCTGATTACTGAGCGCCATGTTTATTTTTTTTTTTGAAGTTTTCATTGAAAAAAACTGCATAAAAATACCACTTTAATTAAACTAGAGAATTTGTCTATAAGACACGGATGCCCAGCCAATAAATTTATTGCAACAGGTTAACCTTAGTCATAGTTCCCTGTTACAAAATTGTGATGAAATGCAAAATTTAACCAAAGTCATTCAACCATAAAATGTTGGTGAAATCTTTTAGATGAAACTGACAGTGAAATATATTGATGCTTCAATACATAGTAGTTGAGAAATAGGCTTAAACACAAAACTTAATCAAAGTCACTCAGGCATAAAATGTAGTTCAAAGCTACCTAATTGTCAATAATTTGGACAGTACTCATCAAGGCAATTAATTTGATGAAACATCATTTTCTTATAATGTGCAGTTGTTGATTGTTGAGAAATTGACTTTGATGTAAAAATTAACCAAAGTAACTGAAGCGTAAAATGTAGGTCAAAGCCACCTAATTGTCAATGATTTGGGTAGTACTCATGAAAGCAATTAATTTGATGAAACGTCATTGTTTTATAATGTGTATGTATTGAGAAATGGACTTTAAGGCAAAACTTAACCAAAGTCACTGAAGCATAAAATGTAGGTCAAAGAAACCTAACTTTCGATGATTTGGGTAGTACTCATCCAGGCAATTAATTTTTCGAGATTCATTTCCCTTTGCTCTATTTATCTTCTTAAATCCATCCAGTAATCCAGATTAGGAATTTTCAATGTAGTACCACTGGTGAGGTGGCAATTTCATTCTTCATATAATAACCCCATTTGGGTCCTTATATAAACTATTTTCAAACCCTGAAACATCAATTTAGCGAATGTTTAAAGTTGACTGATTTTAAGTAAACATAATATGATAATTTTTTAACAGAAATGCAATATGAAACTTATGGTGGGAATTTACAACCAAACAACTATACATAGGTAGAAATTAAGAATTCAAATTGTTGGGATATTAATTATAAATCTCAAGACATTTTTTTCTGTGGGATCCACATAAAATTATTGTATACAAAAACTAAAATTTAGTATATTCAAAATCACTATAAAATATAAGTTATTCATAAAAAATACAGATAAATAAAATCAACAACATAGAACACTGGAATGTCAAAAAGCCAGGACATATCCCTAGTTCTTATGTGGAAAGTTTATGTGGAAGGTTTATATATCCACAAGTTATGTGACAGGTGGGTGACTCATGGGTTCTTGCAAGAGATCATATAAGATGTAGAATTTCTTAGAAAGTGAAAGATATCTTGATCTTAAAATTTGATCAAATGTAAGTACCTATTTCATCTGTAAGATATAAGATAGAAATGTTTGCAAGTCTATATTGAATGAAGGGAATTGCCACCATTTGCATGTAATTTTTTGTGTTGTCAAGTATTTTATTTTTTTAATTGAGGTTACAATTGTTGTATCAGAAAAATCAACACCACTGCTTGGTTCTTTACTTATGTGAGATGAGGTCATGTTTATCTAAACTTTAATGGGTCATCTCCCACTGAAAACAACCATTTACACCCTAGCTGTAACAATCAACAGACCAAATGTAATGACTTGCTTAGAAATTATGTTTAATTTTACTCATCAAGGTATGTAAAGACTTAATATACTTGATACTGGATTAGCATTTTCATAAAACAGACCTAATTATAAAACAATGTAACAATATAAACTAGAGGCTCACATGAGCCTGTATCGCTCACCTAGCGGCTGGTTTTATTCATTGTCACCAATAGACCACCCATTCATACTATAAATCAGTTCACCAGATGTTACATTTTCTTGGATGAGGTACAAACTAAAAATCACAAACTTTGGAAGGGATCACCCAAAAACAATTGTAACTAAGCTTGGTTCCAAATGGCTCAGCGGGTTCAGAGGAGAAGACATTTGAATGCATTTCCTTTAGAGTCCCTATGTTAAACTATGTTCCCTGCTGGCAGCCATCTTGAATGAGGTATGAACATAAAAATCACAAACTTTGAAGGGAAACATCTAAAGACTATTGTAACCAAGTTTGGTTCCAATTGGCTCAGTGGGTTCAGAGGAGAAGACATTTAAAAGCATTTACCATAGGGTCCCTATGTTAAACTGTGCTCCACGCTGGCAGCCATCTTGGATGAGGTACGAACGTTCAAATCACAAACTTTAAAGGGGACCACTCAAGGACTATTGTGACCAAGTTTGGTTCAGTTTCACTAGGTAGTTTCAGAGAAGAAGATCTTTAAATACATTTCCCATAGGATCCTATATTAAACTATGGCCCGTGCTGGCGACCATCTTGGATGAAGTACGAACATAAAAATCACAAACTTTAAAGGGGACCATCCAAAGACTACTGTGACAAAATTTGACCCCATTAGCTCAGTGGTTTCAGAGGAGAAGATCTTGGAATGCATTTCCCATAGGGTCCTATGTTAAACTATCTTCCCCGCTGGCAGCCATCTTGGATGAGATGCGAACCTGCTGGACATATGTAGAAATTGTAGTTCTGGAAAACCTCAACACTTCTGCAATTCACATTTAACCTTTATCTCAAACACTTTTTGAAATGAAAGTAAAAAAGTTAAAAAATTGTGAAAATTCAAAGAAAAAGCGGCAATAACTCCTATGTGGGTTGTCAGATTTTCTTCAAAATTGCAGGACATGTAGATCTTACTATGCTGACCATTTTTGTTATATAAACTTCACTTCTATCTTCTACCATTTTCAATATATAAGACTAAAAGTAACAAAAAACTGAAATTTTCACGGAAAAGGGGCAATAACTCCAAGACGAGTACACGGATATTCTTCAAAATTGCAGGGCAGGTAGATCTCATCATACTGATCATTTTTACACCATCAGAATTTTGATATCTGTAATGGTTTTTGAGTAGTTTGCAAAAAACGACAATTTACCCCTATGTTCTATTTTTAGTAACAGCAGCCATGTTGTTTGGTCTACGGTCATAAAAATCACAAATTTGAAAGAGCATACCCTGGTGATGATTCAGGTAAAGTTTGGTTAGTATTGGCCCAGTAGTTTCAGAGGAGAAGATCTTTGAATAAAAGTTAACGGACGGATGGACGACGGACGCCGAGCGATGGCAAAAGCTCACATGGCCTTTGACCAGGTGAGCTAATAAAAACAAAATCAAGGTCATTATATACAAATCATTCCAGTGTTATAACTATGTTCCCTGCTGGCGGCAATCTTGGATGAAGTAGAGGTCTACTGGATACATTTTTTGGATGGAACCATCTAAGGACCATTGTGACTAAGTTTGGTTCCAAGTGGATAAGTAGTTTCTGAGAAGAAGATCTTTGAATGTGTTTTCCATAGTGTCCAATGTTAAAACTATATTCCCTGCTAGTGACCATCTTGGATAAGGTATTGACCTTCCAGATACCCTTTTTAGCTCACCTGACACAAAGGGTCAGTGTGAGCTATTCTCTTCACTTGGCATCCGTCGTCCGTCCGTTAACATTTCACATTTTCATCTTCTCCTCTGAAACCACTGAAGCAAATTCAACCAAACTTTACAGGAATGATGTATGAAAGGTCCTTTACAAAGATTGCTCATTTCGTTCCGATCCGATAAAAAACATGGCTGCCAGCGCGGAACTTAGATTTAACATAGGACCCTATGGGAAAAATCACATTTTCATCAATGCCTCTGATACTGCTGAAGCAAATTCAACCAAATTTTACAGGATTGATGCACTAAAGGTCCGTTACGAAGATTGCTCATTTTATTCTGACTCGACAAAAAACATGGCCACCAGCACAGAACTTAGTTTAACATTGGCCCTATGGGAAATTCACATTTTCATCTTCTCCTCTGAAACCACTAAAACAAATTCAACCAAACTTTACAGGAATGATGTATGGAAGGTCCTTTACAAAGATTGCTCATTTCGTTCTGATCCGATAAAAACATGGCCATCAGCGCGGAACTTAGGTTTAACATAGGACCCTATGGGAAAAATCACATTTTCATCAATTCCATTGATACTGCTGAAGCAAATTCAACCAAACTTTACAGGATTGATGCACTAAAGGTCCTTTACAAAGATTGCTCATTGTATTCCGATTCAACAAAAAACATGGCCGCCAGCACGGAACTTAGTTTAACATTGGCCCTATGGGAAATTCACATTTTCATCTTCTCCTCTGAAACCACTGAAGCAAATTAAACCGAACTTGACAGGAATGATGTTTGGAAGGTCCTTTACAAAGATTGCTCATTTCGTTCTGATCCGATAAAAAACATGGCCGCCAGCGCGGAACTTAGGTTTAACATAGGACCTTTGGTAAAATTCACATTTTCATCAACTCTTCTGATACTGCCGAAGCAAATTCAACAAAACTTTACAGGAATTATGAACTGTCCTTTATAAAGGTTGCTCATTTTATTCTGATTCGACAAAAAACATGGCCGCCAGCACGGGACATAGTTTAACATTGGCCCTAAGGGAAATTCATATTTTCATCTTCTCTGAAACCACTGGAGCAAATTCAACCAAACTTTACAGGAATGATGTATGGAATGTCCTTTATCAAGATTGCTCATTTCGTTCCGATCCGATAAAAAAACATGACCGCCAGCACAGAACTTGGGTTTAACATAGGACCTTATGGGAAAAACATCATTTTCAACATCTCCTCTGAAACTATTGAAGCAAATCAAGCAAATAACAGAAATGAGGTATGGAATGTTTCTTGCTGGCAGCCATGTTTTTTATCAGATTGGAATGAAATGAGCAATCTTTGTTGAGGACCTTTAGTACATCATTCCTGTAACATTTGATTGAATTTTCTTTAGCGGTTTCAGAGGAGAAGATGAAAATGTGATTTTCCATAGGGTCCAATGTTAAACTATGTTCTGTGCTGGCGGCCATTTTTTTATCAGAACAGAAAAAAATTAGCAATCTTTGTTATGGACCACTAGTACATCATTCCTGTAAAGTTTAATTGAATTTGCTTCAGCGGTTTCAGAGGGGAAGATGAAAATGTGATTTTCCCCACAGGGTCCAATACTAAACTCATATTCCGTGCTGTTGCCCATGTTTTTTATTGGATTAGAACGAAATGAGCAATCTTTGTAAAGGACTCTCCATACATCATTCCTGTAATGTTTGATTGAATTTGCTTTAGCGGTTTCAGAAGAGAAGATGAAAATGTGATTTTCCCATAGGGTCTAATGTTAAAACTATATGTTACGTGCTGGCGGCCATGTTTTTAGTCAATTTGGAAGAAAATGAGCAATCTTTGTTGCGGACCTTTAGTACATCATTCATGTAAAGTTTGGTTTAATTTGCTTCAGCCATGTCAGAGCAGGAAATAACTAGAGGCTCAGAGACTGAGACTGTATTGCTCACCTGACAAAATGCTACTATGCCATGCATGACCAAAAATGTTTTTTACCAATGGGTTCTAAGTGTAACTATGTCATGCATCGGCGCTTATTGAAATGAGTAATTTTTGTAAGGGACCTCCTATACATTTACTTCAACTTGCTTTTTGGTTGAATTTGGTTCAGTGGTTTCAGAGGAGAAGACGAAAATGTGATTTTCCCATAGGGTCCAATGTTAAACTAAGATGAAAATGTGATTTTTCCAACAGGGTCCAATGTTAAACCTAAGTTCCGCGCTGGCGGCCATGTTTTTTATTGGATCAGAACAAAATGAGCAATCTTTGTTAAGGACCTTTAGTACATCATTCCTTTAAAGTTTGGTTGAATTTGCTTCAGTGGTTTCAGAGGAGAAGATGAAAATGTGATTTTTCCAACAGGGTCCAGTGTTAAATCTAAGTTCCACGCTGGCGGCCATGTTTTTTATTGGATCGGAACAAAATGAGCAATCTTTGTTAAGGACCTTTAGTACATCATTCCTGTAAAGTTTGGTTGAATTTGCTTCAGTGGTTTCAGAGGAGAAGATGAAAATGGGATTTTCCAATAGGGTCCAATGTTAAATTATGTTCGGTGCTGGCGGCCATGTTTTTTATCAGATCGGAACAAAATGAGCAATCTTTGTTATGGACCACTAGTACATCATTCCTGTTAAGTTTGGTTGAAATTGCTTCAGTTGTTTCAGAGGAGATATGAAAACGTGATTTTTCCCATAGGGTTAAATGTTAAAGCTAAGTTCCGCGCCGGCGGCCATGTTTTTTATTACATTGGAACAAAATGAGCAATCGTAGTTAAGGACCTTTAGTACATCATTCCTGTAAAGTTTGGTTGAATTTGCTTCAGTGGTTTCAGAGGAGAAGATGAAAATGTGATTTTTCCAATAGGTTCTAATGCTAAACCTAAGTTTCGCGCTGGTGGCCATGTTTTTTATCAAATTGTAACAAAATGTCCAGTCTTTGTTATGGACCTTAAGTACATCATTCCTGTAAAGTTTTGTTGAATTTGCTTCAGCAATTTCAGAACAGAAGATGAAAATGAGATTTTCAACTAGGGTCCAAATTTAAACCATGTTCCGTGCTGGCAGCCATGATTTTTGTCGGATTGGAACAAAATGAGCAGTTTTTGTAAAGGACATTTCATACATCCATTCCTGTAAAGTTTGGTTGAATTTGCTTCAGTGGTTTCAGAGGAGAAGATGAAAGTGTGATTTTTCCAATAGGTTCCAATGTTAAACCTAAGTTTCGCGCTGGCGGCCATGTTTTGTATTGGATCGGAACAAAATGAGCAATCTTTGTTAAGGACCTTTAGTACATCATTCCTGTAAAGTTTGGTTGAATTTGCTTCAGTGGTTTCAGAGGAGAAGATGAAAATGTGATTTTTCCTATAGGGTCCAATGTTAAACCTAAGTTCCGAGCTGGTGGCCATGTTTTTTATCAAATTGTAACAAAATGTCCAATCTTTGTTATGGACCTTAAGTACATCATTCCTGTAAAGTTTGGTTGAATTTGCTTCAGTAGTTTCAGAGGAGAAATTCCAAGATGAAAATGTGATTTTTCCAATAGGGTTAAATGTTAAACCTAAGTTCCACACTGGCGGCCATGTTTTTTATTGGATCGGAACAAAATGAACAATCTTTGTTAAGGACCTTTAGTACATCATTCCTGTAAAGTGTGGTTGAATTTGCCTCAGTGGTTTCAGAGGAGAAGATGAAAATGGGATTTTCCCATAGGGTCCAATGTTAAATTATGTTCGGTGCTGGCAGCCATGTTTTTTATCAGATCGGAACAAAATGAGCAATCTTTGTTATGGACCACTAATACATCATTCCTGTTAAGTTTGGTTGAAATTGCTTCAGTGGTTTCAGAGGAGATATGAAAACGTGATTTTTCCCATAGGGTCCAATGTTAAACCTAAGTTCTGAGCTGGCGGCCATGTTTTTTATCGAATCGTAAAGAAATGAGCAATCTTTATAAAAAACCTTCCATACATCATTCCTGTAAAGTTTTGTTGAATTTGCATCAGCCATTTCAAAACAGAAGATGGAAATGTGATTTTCCCTTAGGGTCCAAATTTAAACCATGTTCCGTGCTGGCAGCCATGATTTTTGTCGGATTGGAACAAAATGAGCAGTTTTTGTAAAGGACATTTCATACATCATTCCTGTAAAGTTTGGTTGAATTTGCTTCAGTGGTTTCAGAGGAGAAGATGAAAATGGGATTTTCCCATAGGGTACAATGTTAAATTATGTTCAGTGCTGGTGGCCATGTTTTTTATCAGATCGGAACAAAATGAGCAATCTTTGTTATGGACCACTTGTACATCAATCCTATTAAGTTTGGTTGAAATTGCTTCAGTGGTTTCAGAGGAGATATGAAAACGTGATTTTTCCCATAGGGTCCAATGTTAAACCTAAGTTCCGCACTGGCGGCCATGTTATTTATTGGATCAGAACGAAATGAACAATCTTTGTTAAGGACCTTTAGTACGGTACATCATTCCTGTAAAGTTTGGTTGAATTTGCTTCAGTGGTTTCAGAGGAGAAGATTAAAATGGGATTTTCCCATAGGGTCCAATGTTAAATTATGTTCGGTGCTGGCGACCATGTTTTTTATCAGATCGGAACAAAATGAGCAATCTTTGTTATGGACCACTAGTACATCATTCCTGTTAAGTTTGGTTGAAATTGCTTCAGTGGTTTCAGAGGAGATATGAAAACGTGATTTTTCCCATAGGGTCCAATGTTAAACCTAAGTTCAGAGCTGGCGGCCATGTTTTTTATCGAATCGGAAAGAAATGAGCAATCTTTATAAAAGACCTTCCATACATCATTCCTGTAAAGTTTTGTTGAATTTGCATCAGCCATTTCAAAACAGAAGATGAAAATCTGATTTTCCCTTAGGGTCAAAATTTAAACCATGTTCCGTGCTGGCAGCCATGATTTTTGTCGGATTGGAACAAAATGAGCAGTTTTTGTAAAGGACATTTCATACATCATTCCTGTAAAGTTTGGTTGAATTTGCTTCAGTGGTTTCAGAGGAGAAGATGAAAATGGGATTTTCCAATAGGGTCCAATGTTAAATTATGTTGGGTGCTGGAGGCCATCTTTTTTATCAGATCGGAACAAAATGAGCAATCTTTGTTATGGACCACTAGTACATCATTCCTGTTAAGTTTGGTTGAAATTGCTTCAGTGGTTTCAGAGAAAATATGAAAACGTGATTTTTCCCATAGGGTCCAATGTTAAACCTAAGTT